>CAXHLB010000160.1:86570-104070 GCA_964017235.1 Sabellastarte sp. h YS-2021
GCAAGACTAATCCAGGCATACCTTGCTTAAGTACCTAGCACAACTAGAAAGTAGCTTTCTGGCAGGATTAGGGGTTTGGGGTTAATTTTTTGGAAAACGCCCATTATTGAGTTCACTACGCATAAACAGTCAGGTTGTTACAGCAAGAAGGGAATCTCCCACAGGCTAGCCAAGAGTTTCATACCATTACAGTGCCTGCAGACCGAATAGCTTGGTTACAGAAGACCAAAACTGGTTTTTAGTAGGGATTTCCTGTTGAAATAATCACGACAAAAACTGAAAAGCATATTTTTGGCTCTGGCTCTTAGGTTTCAGAGCCAAGGTTGAGTATTACATCAGCTTTCTACTGTTCTCAGCAAGACTAATCCAGGCATACCTTGCTTAAGTACCTAGCACAACTAGAAAGTAGCTTTCTGGCAGGATTAGGGGTTTGGGGTTAATTTTTGGAAAACGCCCATTATTGAGTTCACTACGCATAAACAGTCCAGTTGTTACAGCAAGAAGGAATCTCCCACAGGCTAGCCAAGAGTTTCATACCATTACAGTGCCTGCAGACCGAATAGCTTGGTTACAGAAGACCAAAACTGGTTTTTAGTAGGGATTTCCTGTTGAAATAATCACGACAAAAACTGAAAAGCATATTTTTGGCTCTGGCTCTTAGGTTTCAGAGCCAAGGTTGAGTATTACATCAGCTTTCTACTGTTCTCAGCAAGACTAATCCAGGCATACCTTGCTTAAGTACCTAGCACAACTAGAAAGTAGCTTTCTGGCAGGATTAGGGGTTTGGGGTTAATTTTTGGAAAACGCCCATTATTGAGTTCACTACGCATAAACAGTCAGTTGTTACAGCAAGAAGGAATCTCCCACAGGCTAGCCAAGAGTTTCATACCATTACAGTGCCTGCAGACCGAATAGCTTGGTTACAGAAGACCAAAACTGGTTTTTAGTAGGGATTTCCTGTTGAAATAATCACGACAAAAACTGAAAAGCATATTTTTGGCTCTGGCTCTTAGGTTTCAGAGCCAAGGTTGAGTATTACATCAGCTTTCTACTGTTCTCAGCAAGACTAATCCAGGCATACCTTGCTTAAGTACCTAGCACAACTAGAAAGTAGCTTTCTGGCAGGATTAGGGGTTTGGGGTTAATTTTTGGAAAACGCCCATTATTGAGTTCACTACGCATAAACAGTCAGTTGTTACAGCAAGAAGGAATCTCCCACAGGCTAGCCAAGAGTTTCATACCATTACAGTGCCTGCAGACCGAATAGCTTGGTTACAGAAGACCAAAACTGGTTTTTAGTAGGGATTTCCTGTTGAAATAATCACGACAAAAACTGAAAAGCATATTTTTGGCTCTGGCTCTTAGGTTTCAGAGCCAAGGTTGAGTATTACATCAGCTTTCTACTGTTCTCAGCAAGACTAATCCAGGCATACCTTGCTTAAGTACCTAGCACAACTAGAAAGTAGCTTTCTGGCAGGATTAGGGGTTTGGGGTTAATTTTTGGAAAACGCCCATTATTGAGTTCACTACGCATAAACAGTCAGTTGTTACAGCAAGAAGGAATCTCCCACAGGCTAGCCAAGAGTTTCATACCATTACAGTGCCTGCAGACCGAATAGCTTGGTTACAGAAGACCAAAACTGGTTTTTAGTAGGGATTTCCTGTTGAAATAATCACGACAAAAACTGAAAAGCATATTTTTGGCTCTGGCTCTTAGGTTTCAGAGCCAAGGTTGAGTATTACATCAGCTTTCTACTGTTCTCAGCAAGACTAATCCAGGCATACCTTGCTTAAGTACCTAGCACAACTAGAAAGTAGCTTTCTGGCAGGATTAGGGGTTTGGGGTTAATTTTTGGAAAACGCCCATTATTGAGTTCACTACGCATAAACAGTCAGTTGTTACAGCCAAGAAGGAATCTCCCACAGGCTAGCCAAGAGTTTCATACCATTACAGTGCCTGCAGACCGAATAGCTTGGTTACAGAAGACCAAAACTGGTTTTTAGTAGGGATTTCCTGTTGAAATAATCACGACAAAAACTGAAAAGCATATTTTTGGCTCTGGCTCTTAGGTTTCAGAGCCAAGGTTGAGTATTACATCAGCTTTCTACTGTTCTCAGCAAGACTAATCCAGGCATACCTTGCTTAAGTACCTAGCACAACTAGAAAGTAGCTTTCTGGCAGGATTAGGGGTTTGGGGTTAATTTTTGGAAAACGCCCATTATTGAGTTCACTACGCATAAACAGTCAGTTGTTACAGCAAGAAGGAATCTCCCACAGGCTAGCCAAGAGTTTCATACCATTACAGTGCCTGCAGACCGAATAGCTTGGTTACAGAAGACCAAAACTGGTTTTTAGTAGGGATTTCCTGTTGAAATAATCACGACAAAAACTGAAAAGCATATTTTTGGCTCTGGCTCTTAGGTTTCAGAGCCAAGGTTGAGTATTACATCAGCTTTCTACTGTTCTCAGCAAGACTAATCCAGGCATACCTTGCTTAAGTACCTAGCACAACTAGAAAGTAGCTTTCTGGCAGGATTAGGGGTTTGGGGTTAATTTTTGGAAAACGCCCATTATTGAGTTCACTACGCATAAACAGTCAGTTGTTACAGCAAGAAGGAATCTCCCACAGGCTAGCCAAGAGTTTCATACCATTACAGTGCCTGCAGACCGAATAGCTTGGTTACAGAAGACCAAAACTGGTTTTTAGTAGGGATTTCCTGTTGAAATAATCACGACAAAAACTGAAAAGCATATTTTTGGCTCTGGCTCTTAGGTTTCAGAGCCAAGGTTGAGTATTACATCAGCTTTCTACTGTTCTCAGCAAGACTAATCCAGGCATACCTTGCTTAAGTACCTAGCACAACTAGAAAGTAGCTTTCTGGCAGGATTAGGGGTTTGGGGTTAATTTTTGGAAAACGCCCATTATTGAGTTCACTACGCATAAACAGTCAGTTGTTACAGCAAGAAGGAATCTCCCACAGGCTAGCCAAGAGTTTCATACCATTACAGTGCCTGCAGACCGAATAGCTTGGTTACAGAAGACCAAAACTGGTTTTTAGTAGGGATTTCCTGTTGAAATAATCACGACAAAAACTGAAAAGCATATTTTTGGCTCTGGCTCTTAGGTTTCAGAGCCAAGGTTGAGTATTACATCAGCTTTCTACTGTTCTCAGCAAGACTAATCCAGGCATACCTTGCTTAAGTACCTAGCACAACTAGAAAGTAGCTTTCTGGCAGGATTAGGGGTTTGGGGTTAATTTTTGGAAAACGCCCATTATTGAGTTCACTACGCATAAACAGTCAGTTGTTACAGCAAGAAGGAATCTCCCACAGGCTAGCCAAGAGTTTCATACCATTACAGTGCCTGCAGACCGAATAGCTTGGTTACAGAAGACCAAAACTGGTTTTTAGTAGGGATTTCCTGTTGAAATAATCACGACAAAAACTGAAAAGCATATTTTTGGCTCTGGCTCTTAGGTTTCAGAGCCAAGGTTGAGTATTACATCAGCTTTCTACTGTTCTCAGCAAGACTAATCCAGGCATACCTTGCTTAAGTACCTAGCACAACTAGAAAGTAGCTTTCTGGCAGGATTAGGGGTTTGGGGTTAATTTTTGGAAAAACGCCCATTATTGAGTTCACTACGCATAAACAGTCAGTTGTTACAGCAAGAAGGAATCTCCCACAGGCTAGCCAAGAGTTTCATACCATTACAGTGCCTGCAGACCGAATAGCTTGGTTACAGAAGACCAAAACTGGTTTTTAGTAGGGATTTCCTGTTGAAATAATCACGACAAAAACTGAAAAGCATATTTTTGGCTCTGGCTCTTAGGTTTCAGAGCCAAGGTTGAGTATTACATCAGCTTTCTACTGTTCTCAGCAAGACTAATCCAGGCATACCTTGCTTAAGTACCTAGCACAACTAGAAAGTAGCTTTCTGGCAGGATTAGGGGTTTGGGGTTAATTTTTGGAAAACGCCCATTATTGAGTTCACTACGCATAAACAGTCAGTTGTTACAGCAAGAAGGAATCTCCCACAGGCTAGCCAAGAGTTTCATACCATTACAGTGCCTGCAGACCGAATAGCTTGGTTACAGAAGACCAAACTGGTTTTTAGTAGGGATTTCCTGTTGAAATAATCACGACAAAAACTGAAAGCATATTTTTGGCTCTGGCTCTTAGGTTTCAGAGCCAAGGTTGAGTATTACATCAGCTTTCTACTGTTCTCAGCAAGACTAATCCAGGCATACCTTGCTTAAGTACCTAGCACAACTAGAAAGTAGCTTTCTGGCAGGATTAGGGGTTTGGGGTTAATTTTTGGAAAACGCCCATTATTGAGTTCACTACGCATAAACAGTCAGTTGTTACAGCAAGAAGGAATCTCCCACAGGCTAGCCAAGAGTTTCATACCATTACAGTGCCTGCAGACCGAATAGCTTGGTTACAGAAGACCAAACTGGTTTTTAGTAGGGATTTCCTGTTGAAATAATCACGACAAAAACTGAAAAGCATATTTTTGGCTCTGGCTCTTAGGTTTCAGAGCCAAGGTTGAGTATTACATCAGCTTTCTACTGTTCTCAGCAAGACTAATCCAGGCATACCTTGCTTAAGTACCTAGCACAACTAGAAAGTAGCTTTCTGGCAGGATTAGGGGTTTGGGGTTAATTTTTGGAAAACGCCCATTATTGAGTTCACTACGCATAAACAGTCAGTTGTTACAGCAAGAAGGAATCTCCCACAGGCTAGCCAAGAGTTTCATACCATTACAGTGCCTGCAGACCGAATAGCTTGGTTACAGAAGACCAAAACTGGTTTTTAGTAGGGATTTCCTGTTGAAATAATCACGACAAAAACTGAAAAGCATATTTTTGGCTCTGGCTCTTAGGTTTCAGAGCCAAGGTTGAGTATTACATCAGCTTTCTACTGTTCTCAGCAAGACTAATCCAGGCATACCTTGCTTAAGTACCTAGCACAACTAGAAAGTAGCTTTCTGGCAGGATTAGGGGTTTGGGGTTAATTTTGGAAAACGCCCATTATTGAGTTCACTACGCATAAACAGTCAGTTGTTACAGCAAGAAGGAATCTCCCACAGGCTAGCCAAGAGTTTCATACCATTACAGTGCCTGCAGACCGAATAGCTTGGTTACAGAAGACCAAAACTGGTTTTTAGTAGGGATTTCCTGTTGAAATAATCACGACAAAAACTGAAAAGCATATTTTTGGCTCTGGCTCTTAGGTTTCAGAGCCAAGGTTGAGTATTACATCAGCTTTCTACTGTTCTCAGCAAGACTAATCCAGGCATACCTTGCTTAAGTACCTAGCACAACTAGAAAGTAGCTTTCTGGCAGGATTAGGGGTTTGGGGTTAATTTTTGGAAAACGCCCATTATTGAGTTCACTACGCATAAACAGTCAGTTGTTACAGCAAGAAGGAATCTCCCACAGGCTAGCCAAGAGTTTCATACCATTACAGTGCCTGCAGACCGAATAGCTTGGTTACAGAAGACCAAAACTGGTTTTTAGTAGGGATTTCCTGTTGAAATAATCACGACAAAAACTGAAAAGCATATTTTTGGCTCTGGCTCTTAGGTTTCAGAGCCAAGGTTGAGTATTACATCAGCTTTCTACTGTTCTCAGCAAGACTAATCCAGGCATACCTTGCTTAAGTACCTAGCACAACTAGAAAGTAGCTTTCTGGCAGGATTAGGGGTTTGGGGTTAATTTTTGGAAAACGCCCATTATTGAGTTCACTACGCATAAACAGTCAGTTGTTACAGCAAGAAGGAATCTCCCACAGGCTAGCCAAGAGTTTCATACCATTACAGTGCCTGCAGACCGAATAGCTTGGTTACAGAAGACCAAAACTGGTTTTTAGTAGGGATTTCCTGTTGAAATAATCACGACAAAAACTGAAAAGCATATTTTTGGCTCTGGCTCTTAGGTTTCAGAGCCAAGGTTGAGTATTACATCAGCTTTCTACTGTTCTCAGCAAGACTAATCCAGGCATACCTTGCTTAAGTACCTAGCACAACTAGAAAGTAGCTTTCTGGCAGGATTAGGGGTTTGGGGTTAATTTTTGGAAAACGCCCATTATTGAGTTCACTACGCATAAACAGTCAGTTGTTACAGCAAGAAGGAATCTCCCACAGGCTAGCCAAGAGTTTCATACCATTACAGTGCCTGCAGACCGAATAGCTTGGTTACAGAAGACCAAAACTGGTTTTTAGTAGGGATTTCCTGTTGAAATAATCACGACAAAAACTGAAAAGCATATTTTTGGCTCTGGCTCTTAGGTTTCAGAGCCAAGGTTGAGTATTACATCAGCTTTCTACTGTTCTCAGCAAGACTAATCCAGGCATACCTTGCTTAAGTACCTAGCACAACTAGAAAGTAGCTTTCTGGCAGGATTAGGGGTTTGGGGTTAATTTTTGGAAAACGCCCATTATTGAGTTCACTACGCATAAACAGTCAGTTGTTACAGCAAGAAGGAATCTCCCACAGGCTAGCCAAGAGTTTCATACCATTACAGTGCCTGCAGACCGAATAGCTTGGTTACAGAAGACCAAAACTGGTTTTTAGTAGGGATTTCCTGTTGAAATAATCACGACAAAAACTGAAAAGCATATTTTTGGCTCTGGCTCTTAGGTTTCAGAGCCAAGGTTGAGTATTACATCAGCTTTCTACTGTTCTCAGCAAGACTAATCCAGGCATACCTTGCTTAAGTACCTAGCACAACTAGAAAGTAGCTTTCTGGCAGGATTAGGGGTTTGGGGTTAATTTTTGGAAAACGCCCATTATTGAGTTCACTACGCATAAACAGTCAGTTGTTACAGCAAGAAGGAATCTCCCACAGGCTAGCCAAGAGTTTCATACCATTACAGTGCCTGCAGACCGAATAGCTTGGTTACAGAAGACCAAAACTGGTTTTTAGTAGGGATTTCCTGTTGAAATAATCACGACAAAAACTGAAAAGCATATTTTTGGCTCTGGCTCTTAGGTTTCAGAGCCAAGGTTGAGTATTACATCAGCTTTCTACTGTTCTCAGCAAGACTAATCCAGGCATACCTTGCTTAAGTACCTAGCACAACTAGAAAGTAGCTTTCTGGCAGGATTAGGGGTTTGGGGTTAATTTTTGGAAAACGCCCATTATTGAGTTCACTACGCATAAACAGTCAGTTGTTACAGCAAGAAGGAATCTCCCACAGGCTAGCCAAGAGTTTCATACCATTACAGTGCCTGCAGACCGAATAGCTTGGTTACAGAAGACCAAAACTGGTTTTTAGTAGGGATTTCCTGTTGAAATAATCACGACAAAAACTGAAAAGCATATTTTTGGCTCTGGCTCTTAGGTTTCAGAGCCAAGGTTGAGTATTACATCAGCTTTCTACTGTTCTCAGCAAGACTAATCCAGGCATACCTTGCTTAAGTACCTAGCACAACTAGAAAGTAGCTTTCTGGCAGGATTAGGGGTTTGGGGTTAATTTTTGGAAAACGCCCATTATTGAGTTCACTACGCATAAACAGTCAGTTGTTACAGCAAGAAGGAATCTCCCACAGGCTAGCCAAGAGTTTCATACCATTACAGTGCCTGCAGACCGAATAGCTTGGTTACAGAAGACCAAAACTGGTTTTTAGTAGGGATTTCCTGTTGAAATAATCACGACAAAAACTGAAAAGCATATTTTTGGCTCTGGCTCTTAGGTTTCAGAGCCAAGGTTGAGTATTACATCAGCTTTCTACTGTTCTCAGCAAGACTAATCCAGGCATACCTTGCTTAAGTACCTAGCACAACTAGAAAGTAGCTTTCTGGCAGGATTAGGGGTTTGGGGTTAATTTTTGGAAAACGCCCATTATTGAGTTCACTACGCATAAACAGTCAGTTGTTACAGCAAGAAGGAATCTCCCACAGGCTAGCCAAGAGTTTCATACCATTACAGTGCCTGCAGACCGAATAGCTTGGTTACAGAAGACCAAAACTGGTTTTTAGTAGGGATTTCCTGTTGAAATAATCACGACAAAAACTGAAAAGCATATTTTTGGCTCTGGCTCTTAGGTTTCAGAGCCAAGGTTGAGTATTACATCAGCTTTCTACTGTTCTCAGCAAGACTAATCCAGGCATACCTTGCTTAAGTACCTAGCACAACTAGAAAGTAGCTTTCTGGCAGGATTAGGGGTTTGGGGTTAATTTTTGGAAAACGCCCATTATTGAGTTCACTACGCATAAACAGTCAGTTGTTACAGCAAGAAGGAATCTCCCACAGGCTAGCCAAGAGTTTCATACCATTACAGTGCCTGCAGACCGAATAGCTTGGTTACAGAAGACCAAAACTGGTTTTTAGTAGGGATTTCCTGTTGAAATAATCACGACAAAAACTGAAAAGCATATTTTTGGCTCTGGCTCTTAGGTTTCAGAGCCAAGGTTGAGTATTACATCAGCTTTCTACTGTTCTCAGCAAGACTAATCCAGGCATACCTTGCTTAAGTACCTAGCACAACTAGAAAGTAGCTTTCTGGCAGGATTAGGGGTTTGGGGTTAATTTTTGGAAAACGCCCATTATTGAGTTCACTACGCATAAACAGTCAGTTGTTACAGCAAGAAGGAATCTCCCACAGGCTAGCCAAGAGTTTCATACCATTACAGTGCCTGCAGACCGAATAGCTTGGTTACAGAAGACCAAAACTGGTTTTTAGTAGGGATTTCCTGTTGAAATAATCACGACAAAAACTGAAAAGCATATTTTTGGCTCTGGCTCTTAGGTTTCAGAGCCAAGGTTGAGTATTACATCAGCTTTCTACTGTTCTCAGCAAGACTAATCCAGGCATACCTTGCTTAAGTACCTAGCACAACTAGAAAGTAGCTTTCTGGCAGGATTAGGGGTTTGGGGTTAATTTTTGGAAAACGCCCATTATTGAGTTCACTACGCATAAACAGTCAGTTGTTACAGCAAGAAGGAATCTCCCACAGGCTAGCCAAGAGTTTCATACCATTACAGTGCCTGCAGACCGAATAGCTTGGTTACAGAAGACCAAAACTGGTTTTTAGTAGGGATTTCCTGTTGAAATAATCACGACAAAAACTGAAAAGCATATTTTTGGCTCTGGCTCTTAGGTTTCAGAGCCAAGGTTGAGTATTACATCAGCTTTCTACTGTTCTCAGCAAGACTAATCCAGGCATACCTTGCTTAAGTACCTAGCACAACTAGAAAGTAGCTTTCTGGCAGGATTAGGGGTTTGGGGTTAATTTTTGGAAAACGCCCATTATTGAGTTCACTACGCATAAACAGTCAGTTGTTACAGCAAGAAGGAATCTCCCACAGGCTAGCCAAGAGTTTCATACCATTACAGTGCCTGCAGACCGAATAGCTTGGTTACAGAAGACCAAAACTGGTTTTTAGTAGGGATTTCCTGTTGAAATAATCACGACAAAAACTGAAAAGCATATTTTTGGCTCTGGCTCTTAGGTTTCAGAGCCAAGGTTGAGTATTACATCAGCTTTCTACTGTTCTCAGCAAGACTAATCCAGGCATACCTTGCTTAAGTACCTAGCACAACTAGAAAGTAGCTTTCTGGCAGGATTAGGGGTTTGGGGTTAATTTTTGGAAAACGCCCATTATTGAGTTCACTACGCATAAACAGTCAGTTGTTACAGCAAGAAGGAATCTCCCACAGGCTAGCCAAGAGTTTCATACCATTACAGTGCCTGCAGACCGAATAGCTTGGTTACAGAAGACCAAAACTGGTTTTTAGTAGGGATTTCCTGTTGAAATAATCACGACAAAAACTGAAAAGCATATTTTTGGCTCTGGCTCTTAGGTTTCAGAGCCAAGGTTGAGTATTACATCAGCTTTCTACTGTTCTCAGCAAGACTAATCCAGGCATACCTTGCTTAAGTACCTAGCACAACTAGAAAGTAGCTTTCTGGCAGGATTAGGGGTTTGGGGTTAATTTTTGGAAAACGCCCATTATTGAGTTCACTACGCATAAACAGTCAGTTGTTACAGCAAGAAGGAATCTCCCACAGGCTAGCCAAGAGTTTCATACCATTACAGTGCCTGCAGACCGAATAGCTTGGTTACAGAAGACCAAAACTGGTTTTTAGTAGGGATTTCCTGTTGAAATAATCACGACAAAAACTGAAAAGCATATTTTTGGCTCTGGCTCTTAGGTTTCAGAGCCAAGGTTGAGTATTACATCAGCTTTCTACTGTTCTCAGCAAGACTAATCCAGGCATACCTTGCTTAAGTACCTAGCACAACTAGAAAGTAGCTTTCTGGCAGGATTAGGGGTTTGGGGTTAATTTTTGGAAAACGCCCATTATTGAGTTCACTACGCATAAACAGTCAGTTGTTACAGCAAGAAGGAATCTCCCACAGGCTAGCCAAGAGTTTCATACCATTACAGTGCCTGCAGACCGAATAGCTTGGTTACAGAAGACCAAAACTGGTTTTTAGTAGGGATTTCCTGTTGAAATAATCACGACAAAAACTGAAAAGCATATTTTTGGCTCTGGCTCTTAGGTTTCAGAGCCAAGGTTGAGTATTACATCAGCTTTCTACTGTTCTCAGCAAGACTAATCCAGGCATACCTTGCTTAAGTACCTAGCACAACTAGAAAGTAGCTTTCTGGCAGGATTAGGGGTTTGGGGTTAATTTTTGGAAAACGCCCATTATTGAGTTCACTACGCATAAACAGTCAGTTGTTACAGCAAGAAGGAATCTCCCACAGGCTAGCCAAGAGTTTCATACCATTACAGTGCCTGCAGACCGAATAGCTTGGTTACAGAAGACCAAAACTGGTTTTTAGTAGGGATTTCCTGTTGAAATAATCACGACAAAAACTGAAAAGCATATTTTTGGCTCTGGCTCTTAGGTTTCAGAGCCAAGGTTGAGTATTACATCAGCTTTCTACTGTTCTCAGCAAGACTAATCCAGGCATACCTTGCTTAAGTACCTAGCACAACTAGAAAGTAGCTTTCTGGCAGGATTAGGGGTTTGGGGTTAATTTTTGGAAAACGCCCATTATTGAGTTCACTACGCATAAACAGTCAGTTGTTACAGCAAGAAGGAATCTCCCACAGGCTAGCCAAGAGTTTCATACCATTACAGTGCCTGCAGACCGAATAGCTTGGTTACAGAAGACCAAAACTGGTTTTTAGTAGGGATTTCCTGTTGAAATAATCACGACAAAAACTGAAAAGCATATTTTTGGCTCTGGCTCTTAGGTTTCAGAGCCAAGGTTGAGTATTACATCAGCTTTCTACTGTTCTCAGCAAGACTAATCCAGGCATACCTTGCTTAAGTACCTAGCACAACTAGAAAGTAGCTTTCTGGCAGGATTAGGGGTTTGGGGTTAATTTTTGGAAAACGCCCATTATTGAGTTCACTACGCATAAACAGTCAGTTGTTACAGCAAGAAGGAATCTCCCACAGGCTAGCCAAGAGTTTCATACCATTACAGTGCCTGCAGACCGAATAGCTTGGTTACAGAAGACCAAAACTGGTTTTTAGTAGGGATTTCCTGTTGAAATAATCACGACAAAAACTGAAAAGCATATTTTTGGCTCTGGCTCTTAGGTTTCAGAGCCAAGGTTGAGTATTACATCAGCTTTCTACTGTTCTCAGCAAGACTAATCCAGGCATACCTTGCTTAAGTACCTAGCACAACTAGAAAGTAGCTTTCTGGCAGGATTAGGGGTTTGGGGTTAATTTTTGGAAAACGCCCATTATTGAGTTCACTACGCATAAACAGTCAGTTGTTACAGCAAGAAGGAATCTCCCACAGGCTAGCCAAGAGTTTCATACCATTACAGTGCCTGCAGACCGAATAGCTTGGTTACAGAAGACCAAAACTGGTTTTTAGTAGGGATTTCCTGTTGAAATAATCACGACAAAAACTGAAAAGCATATTTTTGGCTCTGGCTCTTAGGTTTCAGAGCCAAGGTTGAGTATTACATCAGCTTTCTACTGTTCTCAGCAAGACTAATCCAGGCATACCTTGCTTAAGTACCTAGCACAACTAGAAAGTAGCTTTCTGGCAGGATTAGGGGTTTGGGGTTAATTTTTGGAAAACGCCCATTATTGAGTTCACTACGCATAAACAGTCAGTTGTTACAGCAAGAAGGAATCTCCCACAGGCTAGCCAAGAGTTTCATACCATTACAGTGCCTGCAGACCGAATAGCTTGGTTACAGAAGACCAAAACTGGTTTTTAGTAGGGATTTCCTGTTGAAATAATCACGACAAAAACTGAAAAGCATATTTTTGGCTCTGGCTCTTAGGTTTCAGAGCCAAGGTTGAGTATTACATCAGCTTTCTACTGTTCTCAGCAAGACTAATCCAGGCATACCTTGCTTAAGTACCTAGCACAACTAGAAAGTAGCTTTCTGGCAGGATTAGGGGTTTGGGGTTAATTTTTGGAAAACGCCCATTATTGAGTTCACTACGCATAAACAGTCAGTTGTTACAGCAAGAAGGAATCTCCCACAGGCTAGCCAAGAGTTTCATACCATTACAGTGCCTGCAGACCGAATAGCTTGGTTACAGAAGACCAAAACTGGTTTTTAGTAGGGATTTCCTGTTGAAATAATCACGACAAAAACTGAAAAGCATATTTTTGGCTCTGGCTCTTAGGTTTCAGAGCCAAGGTTGAGTATTACATCAGCTTTCTACTGTTCTCAGCAAGACTAATCCAGGCATACCTTGCTTAAGTACCTAGCACAACTAGAAAGTAGCTTTCTGGCAGGATTAGGGGTTTGGGGTTAATTTTTGGAAAACGCCCATTATTGAGTTCACTACGCATAAACAGTCAGTTGTTACAGCAAGAAGGAATCTCCCACAGGCTAGCCAAGAGTTTCATACCATTACAGTGCCTGCAGACCGAATAGCTTGGTTACAGAAGACCAAAACTGGTTTTTAGTAGGGATTTCCTGTTGAAATAATCACGACAAAAACTGAAAAGCATATTTTTGGCTCTGGCTCTTAGGTTTCAGAGCCAAGGTTGAGTATTACATCAGCTTTCTACTGTTCTCAGCAAGACTAATCCAGGCATACCTTGCTTAAGTACCTAGCACAACTAGAAAGTAGCTTTCTGGCAGGATTAGGGGTTTGGGGTTAATTTTTGGAAAACGCCCATTATTGAGTTCACTACGCATAAACAGTCAGTTGTTACAGCAAGAAGGAATCTCCCACAGGCTAGCCAAGAGTTTCATACCATTACAGTGCCTGCAGACCGAATAGCTTGGTTACAGAAGACCAAAACTGGTTTTTAGTAGGGATTTCCTGTTGAAATAATCACGACAAAAACTGAAAAGCATATTTTTGGCTCTGGCTCTTAGGTTTCAGAGCCAAGGTTGAGTATTACATCAGCTTTCTACTGTTCTCAGCAAGACTAATCCAGGCATACCTTGCTTAAGTACCTAGCACAACTAGAAAGTAGCTTTCTGGCAGGATTAGGGGTTTGGGGTTAATTTTTGGAAAACGCCCATTATTGAGTTCACTACGCATAAACAGTCAGTTGTTACAGCAAGAAGGAATCTCCCACAGGCTAGCCAAGAGTTTCATACCATTACAGTGCCTGCAGACCGAATAGCTTGGTTACAGAAGACCAAAACTGGTTTTTAGTAGGGATTTCCTGTTGAAATAATCACGACAAAAACTGAAAAGCATATTTTTGGCTCTGGCTCTTAGGTTTCAGAGCCAAGGTTGAGTATTACATCAGCTTTCTACTGTTCTCAGCAAGACTAATCCAGGCATACCTTGCTTAAGTACCTAGCACAACTAGAAAGTAGCTTTCTGGCAGGATTAGGGGTTTGGGGTTAATTTTTGGAAAACGCCCATTATTGAGTTCACTACGCATAAACAGTCAGTTGTTACAGCAAGAAGGAATCTCCCACAGGCTAGCCAAGAGTTTCATACCATTACAGTGCCTGCAGACCGAATAGCTTGGTTACAGAAGACCAAAACTGGTTTTTAGTAGGGATTTCCTGTTGAAATAATCACGACAAAAACTGAAAAGCATATTTTTGGCTCTGGCTCTTAGGTTTCAGAGCCAAGGTTGAGTATTACATCAGCTTTCTACTGTTCTCAGCAAGACTAATCCAGGCATACCTTGCTTAAGTACCTAGCACAACTAGAAAGTAGCTTTCTGGCAGGATTAGGGGTTTGGGGTTAATTTTTGGAAAACGCCCATTATTGAGTTCACTACGCATAAACAGTCAGTTGTTACAGCAAGAAGGAATCTCCCACAGGCTAGCCAAGAGTTTCATACCATTACAGTGCCTGCAGACCGAATAGCTTGGTTACAGAAGACCAAAACTGGTTTTTAGTAGGGATTTCCTGTTGAAATAATCACGACAAAAACTGAAAAGCATATTTTTGGCTCTGGCTCTTAGGTTTCAGAGCCAAGGTTGAGTATTACATCAGCTTTCTACTGTTCTCAGCAAGACTAATCCAGGCATACCTTGCTTAAGTACCTAGCACAACTAGAAAGTAGCTTTCTGGCAGGATTAGGGGTTTGGGGTTAATTTTTGGAAAACGCCCATTATTGAGTTCACTACGCATAAACAGTCAGTTGTTACAGCAAGAAGGAATCTCCCACAGGCTAGCCAAGAGTTTCATACCATTACAGTGCCTGCAGACCGAATAGCTTGGTTACAGAAGACCAAAACTGGTTTTTAGTAGGGATTTCCTGTTGAAATAATCACGACAAAAACTGAAAAGCATATTTTTGGCTCTGGCTCTTAGGTTTCAGAGCCAAGGTTGAGTATTACATCAGCTTTCTACTGTTCTCAGCAAGACTAATCCAGGCATACCTTGCTTAAGTACCTAGCACAACTAGAAAGTAGCTTTCTGGCAGGATTAGGGGTTTGGGGTTAATTTTTGGAAAACGCCCATTATTGAGTTCACTACGCATAAACAGTCAGTTGTTACAGCAAGAAGGAATCTCCCACAGGCTAGCCAAGAGTTTCATACCATTACAGTGCCTGCAGACCGAATAGCTTGGTTACAGAAGACCAAAACTGGTTTTTAGTAGGGATTTCCTGTTGAAATAATCACGACAAAAACTGAAAAGCATATTTTTGGCTCTGGCTCTTAGGTTTCAGAGCCAAGGTTGAGTATTACATCAGCTTTCTACTGTTCTCAGCAAGACTAATCCAGGCATACCTTGCTTAAGTACCTAGCACAACTAGAAAGTAGCTTTCTGGCAGGATTAGGGGTTTGGGGTTAATTTTTGGAAAACGCCCATTATTGAGTTCACTACGCATAAACAGTCAGTTGTTACAGCAAGAAGGAATCTCCCACAGGCTAGCCAAGAGTTTCATACCATTACAGTGCCTGCAGACCGAATAGCTTGGTTACAGAAGACCAAAACTGGTTTTTAGTAGGGATTTCCTGTTGAAATAATCACGACAAAAACTGAAAAGCATATTTTTGGCTCTGGCTCTTAGGTTTCAGAGCCAAGGTTGAGTATTACATCAGCTTTCTACTGTTCTCAGCAAGACTAATCCAGGCATACCTTGCTTAAGTACCTAGCACAACTAGAAAGTAGCTTTCTGGCAGGATTAGGGGTTTGGGGTTAATTTTTGGAAAACGCCCATTATTGAGTTCACTACGCATAAACAGTCAGTTGTTACAGCAAGAAGGAATCTCCCACAGGCTAGCCAAGAGTTTCATACCATTACAGTGCCTGCAGACCGAATAGCTTGGTTACAGAAGACCAAAACTGGTTTTTAGTAGGGATTTCCTGTTGAAATAATCACGACAAAAACTGAAAAGCATATTTTTGGCTCTGGCTCTTAGGTTTCAGAGCCAAGGTTGAGTATTACATCAGCTTTCTACTGTTCTCAGCAAGACTAATCCAGGCATACCTTGCTTAAGTACCTAGCACAACTAGAAAGTAGCTTTCTGGCAGGATTAGGGGTTTGGGGTTAATTTTTGGAAAACGCCCATTATTGAGTTCACTACGCATAAACAGTCAGTTGTTACAGCAAGAAGGAATCTCCCACAGGCTAGCCAAGAGTTTCATACCATTACAGTGCCTGCAGACCGAATAGCTTGGTTACAGAAGACCAAAACTGGTTTTTAGTAGGGATTTCCTGTTGAAATAATCACGACAAAAACTGAAAAGCATATTTTTGGCTCTGGCTCTTAGGTTTCAGAGCCAAGGTTGAGTATTACATCAGCTTTCTACTGTTCTCAGCAAGACTAATCCAGGCATACCTTGCTTAAGTACCTAGCACAACTAGAAAGTAGCTTTCTGGCAGGATTAGGGGTTTGGGGTTAATTTTTGGAAAACGCCCATTATTGAGTTCACTACGCATAAACAGTCAGTTGTTACAGCAAGAAGGAATCTCCCACAGGCTAGCCAAGAGTTTCATACCATTACAGTGCCTGCAGACCGAATAGCTTGGTTACAGAAGACCAAAACTGGTTTTTAGTAGGGATTTCCTGTTGAAATAATCACGACAAAAACTGAAAAGCATATTTTTGGCTCTGGCTCTTAGGTTTCAGAGCCAAGGTTGAGTATTACATCAGCTTTCTACTGTTCTCAGCAAGACTAATCCAGGCATACCTTGCTTAAGTACCTAGCACAACTAGAAAGTAGCTTTCTGGCAGGATTAGGGGTTTGGGGTTAATTTTTGGAAAACGCCCATTATTGAGTTCACTACGCATAAACAGTCAGTTGTTACAGCAAGAAGGAATCTCCCACAGGCTAGCCAAGAGTTTCATACCATTACAGTGCCTGCAGACCGAATAGCTTGGTTACAGAAGACCAAAACTGGTTTTTAGTAGGGATTTCCTGTTGAAATAATCACGACAAAAACTGAAAAGCATATTTTTGGCTCTGGCTCTTAGGTTTCAGAGCCAAGGTTGAGTATTACATCAGCTTTCTACTGTTCTCAGCAAGACTAATCCAGGCATACCTTGCTTAAGTACCTAGCACAACTAGAAAGTAGCTTTCTGGCAGGATTAGGGGTTTGGGGTTAATTTTTGGAAAACGCCCATTATTGAGTTCACTACGCATAAACAGTCAGTTGTTACAGCAAGAAGGAATCTCCCACAGGCTAGCCAAGAGTTTCATACCATTACAGTGCCTGCAGACCGAATAGCTTGGTTACAGAAGACCAAAACTGGTTTTTAGTAGGGATTTCCTGTTGAAATAATCACGACAAAAACTGAAAAGCATATTTTTGGCTCTGGCTCTTAGGTTTCAGAGCCAAGGTTGAGTATTACATCAGCTTTCTACTGTTCTCAGCAAGACTAATCCAGGCATACCTTGCTTAAGTACCTAGCACAACTAGAAAGTAGCTTTCTGGCAGGATTAGGGGTTTGGGGTTAATTTTTGGAAAACGCCCATTATTGAGTTCACTACGCATAAACAGTCAGTTGTTACAGCAAGAAGGAATCTCCCACAGGCTAGCCAAGAGTTTCATACCATTACAGTGCCTGCAGACCGAATAGCTTGGTTACAGAAGACCAAAACTGGTTTTTAGTAGGGATTTCC
>CAXHLB010000160.1:115123-146156 GCA_964017235.1 Sabellastarte sp. h YS-2021
GAAAAATCGATATTTCTCAATGTTTAACCCTTCGTATCTTGGTTGTTCCTTGGTCTATTTTGGAATGTAAAAGATCGTTTTGGACTATTTTTTCGCCCCGAAAACAATCGTGAAGTCAGATTTTCAAAACGAGGCTTCGGAAAAAAACGGTAGACCATAGAAACATGGGAAATTTACAAGATTTTAGGGGGGCGGAAATGACACGTCAATCGCCTAAAAAGGCGCTGCGGCGGTGCCAAAATGCCACACTAAGGTCTTAAAGGTCACTTTGGGTTGTAAAACAATGAAAAATGTATTCCTACGCCCATTACGACCCTGTCTGAGCGAATTGACGAATATCCGAATCGTAAAGTTCGTTGAGCCAAAAGTTGGTTCTACCATGCTTTTTTCACCATAAGAGCATATATCTGTAAGATTACAAGCCATTTGGCAACATTTGGGTGTCATTTTTAACGTTTTTTGGCCGGTACTACTTTTTGCTAGGGTTAGGGGTACACAAAAAAATTGGTCGTTAACTTATCAAACACAGGAAATATTTTCTTGGTCATAACTCAAAAATATAAAAATTGGTCTTGCACTAACTCATTGCGACAAAATTTTGGCCTTATTATATCTCAGGTTGACAAAAATTCAAAGAGCGTTTTAAGTGGTTAGTGCAAAAAAAAAGTTGGGTTGACTCGAGATATACACAATAAAATTAGGTTGGAAATGGTTAGTGCAAAGTTTGTTTTTGGTTACCTTGAGATATGACAAAAAATTATTGATGCATGGTGTTAGCACTAACAAAAATTTAGGGTTGTCCTGAGATATGACAAGACGCTAATATTGGAGGGGGTTAGAACAAGGAAAATTTAGGGTTGTCTGGAGATATGACAAAAAATTTGTCTTGTAGCGAGTTAGAACAAAGGGAAAGTTGTCTTTGTCTAGAGATATGACAAAATTGTAACATTGCACCGTATAAGTGCAAATTTCAATTTTTCTGTGTCTCTACATATGACAACAGCGTATTTTGGCATCTGTAAAATGAAAATGAAAATTTTGATTTTTCTGAGATATGACAAGAAAATAATAATACACCTGGTTAGCGCAAATGAAAACTTTTCTTTGTGTTGAGATATGACAAAAACTTAATGTTGCATGGTGTTAGCAGACGGTAAAATTTAGGGTTGTCTGGAGATATGACAAAAAATTTGTCTTGTAGCGAGTTAGAACAAAGGGAAAGTTGTCTTTGTCTAGAGATATGACAAAATTGTAACATTGCACCGTATAAGTGCAAATTTCAATTTTTCTTTGTCTCTACATATGACAACAGCGTATTTTTGCATCTGTAAAATGAAAATGAAAATTTTGATTTTTCTGAGATATGACAAGAAAATAATAATACACCTGGTTAGCGCAAATGAAAACTTTTCTTTGTGTTGAGATATGACAAAAACTTAATGTTGCATGGGGTTAGCAGACGGGTAAAATTTGGGTTACCTTGAGATATGACAAAGAAATATTTCTGTATGGGGTTATAACAAGGGTTAATTTTGCCTATCTTGAGATATGACAAAGAAATATTTTTGTATGGGGTTAGATCAAGAGTAAATTTTGGTTACCTTGAGATATATGAAGGAAAATTAAGTTGCATGGGGTGAGGTCAAGTGTAAATTTGGGTTACCTTGACATATAACAAGGTAAATTTCGGTTGGTCAGAGTTAGACAAAACAAATTTTTTATTGAATTTAGACATGACTAAAGTGGTTTGAACAAAAATGTGTAAGTACATATTTAAACAAATTTAACACCATGTATGCTGCCTAATCTTTGCAGGGAACATGTCTGGATGTGGGGGAACTCGTATCCACCGCAGATACAAAAGTAGAATCGTAAACTTCAAAGTAGCTTGAAATTTCCCAACGAAACGGGGTCGGTGGTATATACCAAGATAGCATTTGTCAAGAAATATCAAAACTTTTGGCGCAACTTTGGGATAAGTATTCCCAAGATGCTATGATCGTTTGTGTGAGTTCAATACAGTCTCCCGAACATACAAATTCTTTGTTGTACTTCAGTATTGCATAATATGTGAGTTTTGGGGACGTTATATTATCAGAGATATAAAATGTTACCTAAATTTCCAGTCCTTTCTTGAGTCAGATATGACAGGGAAATTTTCTTTGGAAGGGGTTAGAAACACGAAAATTTTGGCTGTCATGAGATATAACCCACAAAAATGTCTGTGATGGGTTAGGACAGGGAAAAGATTGACTGACAAGAGATATAACTGAGAAAAATTAGTCGTTGTGTCAGATATGTATAAGGCTATTATGCTGGCTACAATTATCAAACGGTGAAAATTTCTAACTCGGTCAATTTAGTTAACTAAGTGTATGAACTAATTTAGAAATATCTATATTGCCTAGACTTTGTCGGGAAGTTTTTCAGGAATGTACGGAACAGAATATGGGCCATATTCGCGGCTCACATACTGAAACATAAAATGGCAGACGTTTACATTTTCGGTTTGAAATCATTCGACTACAAAAACCAATACAGTTCAAACACTTGCCTTTCTATGTAGTTAGGGATTGGTTCAACTTGTACAATCTTTGACACAGTTCAAAAGGTACATGTACTTGTACTTTAGCTAAATTTAAGATTTTAGATATGACAAATTTCTTCGGTGATATCTCATGTTAGTGCACAAAAAAAATATTGATTGTATTGAGATATGACAAATAAATATTTTTGTATGGGGTTAGGTGAATGGTAAATTTTGGTTACATTGAGATATGACAAATAAATATTTTTGTATGGGGTTAGGTGAAGGGTAAATTTTGGTTACATTGAGATATGACAAATAAATATTTTTGTATGGGGTTAGGTGAAGGGTAAATTTTGGTTACATTGAGATATGACAAATAAATATTTTTGTATGGGGTTAGGTGAAGGGTAAATTTTGGTTACATTGAGATATGACAAATAAATGTTTTTGTATGGGGTTAGGTGAAGGGTAAATTTTGGTTACATTGAGATATGACAAATAAATATTTTTGTATGGGGTTAGGTGAAGGGTAAATTTTGGTTACATTGAGATATGACAAATAAATATTTTTGTATGGGGTTAGGTGAAGGGTAAATTTTGGTTACATTGAGATATGACAAATAAATATTTTTGTATGGGGTTAGGTGAAGGGTAAATTTTGGTTACATTGAGATATGACAAATAAATATTTTTGTATGGGCTTAGGTGAAGGGTAAATTTTAGTTACATTGAGATATAACAAGGTAAATTTCGGTTGGTCAGAGTTAGAAAAAGCAAATTTTTTATTGGATTTAGACATGACAAAAGTGGTTTGAACTAAAATGTGTAAGTACATATTTAAACAAATTTAACACCATGTATGCTGCCTAATCTTTGCAGGGAACATGTCTGGATGTGGGGGAACTCGTATCCACCGCAGATACAAAAGTAGAATCGTAAACTTCAAAGTAGCTTGAAATTTCCCAACGAAACGGGGTCGGTGGTATATACCAAGATAGCATTTGTCAAGAAATATCAAAACTTTTGGCGCAACTTTGAGATAAGTATTCCCAAGATGCTATGATCGTTTGTGTGACTTCAATACAGTCTCCCGAACATACAAATTCTTTGTTGTACTTTGGTATTGCATAATATGTAAGTTTTGGGGACGTTATGTTATCAGATATATAAAATGTTACCTAAATTTCTAGTCCTGTCTTCAGTGAGATATGACATGAAAAATTTCTTTGGAAGGGGTTAGAAACACAAAAATTTGCGCTGTCATGAGATATAACCCCCAAAAAAGTCTGTGATGAGTTAGGACAAGGAAAAGATTGTCGGTCAAGAGATATCACTGACAAAATTTAGGCGTTGTGTGAGATATGAATAAGCCTAATTATTCTGGTTACAGTTATCAAACAGTGAAATTTTCTAACTCAGTAAATTTACATAACTAAGTGTATGAACTAATTTACAACTATCTATGCTGCCTAGACTTTGTCGGGAAGTTTTTCATGAATGTACGGAACGGAATATGGGCCATATTCGCAGCTCACATACTCAAACAGGAAATAGCGGACGTTTACATTTTCGGTTTCAAATCATTCTACCACGAAAATCAGTAGAGTTCAAACACTTGCCTTTCCATGTACTTGGGGATTGGTTCAAGTTATACAATCTTGGACACAGTTCAAAAGGTACATGTACTTGTACTTTAGCTAAGTTTAAGATTTGAGATATGACAAATTTCTTTGCTGATATCTCATGTTAGCGCACAGAAAAAATATTGCTTGTATTGAGATATGACAAAGAAATATTTCTGTATGGGGTTAGAACAAGGGTAAATTTTGGTTACCTTGAGATATGACAAAGAAATATTTCTGTATGCGGTTAGAACAAGGGTAAATTTTGGTTACCTTGAGATATGACAAAGAAATATTTCTGTATGGGGTTATAACAAGGGTAAATTTTGGTTACCTTGAGATATGCAAAAGTAAATTAGGTTGCATGGGGTTAGGTCAGGGGTAAATTTGGGTTATCTTGAGATATGACAAATAAATATTTTTGTATGGGGTTAGGTGAAGGGTAAATTTTGGTTACATTGAGATATGACAAATAAATATTTTTGTATGGGGTTAGATCAAGGGCAAATTTAGGTTACCCTGAGATATGACAAGGTGCCTTTTCTTTGCATAGAGTTATCCAAAGGTAGGCATTTTTGTTGTCTACAGTTAGGACAAGGGTAATTCTGAAAATGTTCTAAGTGTCAATATCAACTAATTTAAAGCTATGTATGCTGCCTAATCTTCACATGGAATGTCCAGAGGTACGAAACTAAAGGAATCAAATCGAATCGGATGTGTAGAGACGTCGACGTCAAAGTATCGGACATTTTCCGAATAATTTAAAGCTAACTCTGTTAGGAAAACTTCAAGTAGCCAAAAAATGGAAGTTTCGGTGTAATTTGGGTTCGGGTGTGACTGGGGTGCAACGGCGGTTCCAGTCGGTTCAAGCCACTCTAGATTACATGTACTATGGTTCCCGCGGTTCAGGTGCGACTCGCACCGGTTCCATAAAGAAATAATGAAAAATTTATTGCTATCTCATACCAGGGCCAGGTGAAATTTGTTACTTTTATTTGCTTGAACATATCTCAGTTAGAGGCAAAGTGAAAATTTTTCTGTCTAGAGTTAGGACAATGGTAATTCTGAAAATGCTCCAAGTGTCGGTATAAACGAATTTAAAGCTATGTATGCTGCCTAATCTTCACATGGACCGTCCAGAGCTAGGAAACTAAAGGAATCAAATGGGATGGGACGTGTAGAGACGTCAACGACAAAGTATCGGCCATTTTCCGAATAATTTAAAGCTAACTAAATTACCTTGCAAGGAGTTAGCACAATAAAAGTCTCCCTTTGCCTAGAGATATGGCAGGTCTTTCTTTCTTTGAAAACATTTATGTGGAGGATAGAGTTGCTCTTATGTGTAGATGCAGGTGTAGGACAGGTGCAAGTTTTAACTCTTTCGGGACAATTGGCAACTGCCGTCGACAAATACTAAAAGCGCGACACTAAAGTCAATTCTAGACAGGTCATCATGGAATTGTTTTATGTAATTATCTTTTATGACAGGTTTAGAGGGCGAGTAGCAAGTGATAAAACAGGATTTTTTTCATTGGGCAAGTCCTTGACCAATGAGGTATCAGTAGGAAGCAACATATTTTACTTGCTTCTCATTGGACAAGAACTATCAAGTAAGATGTGAGAGGAAGCATCCATGACAAAGTATTTACCATTTTCAGCCAAGATCATCAAAGAAAGCAATGTAAGGTAAAGATCAGAGGTTTTAGAGATTTGTTTGGGAATTCAGTGTCATTAATGTGGACAAATAGGTTTATTTTGGTTAAAACCAGTCTAAAATGGCTACTCTAAGAGGTAACAGTGTCCATGGTGGCAGAGTGGTGACACCATTGCCTCCCACCTGCGAGGTCAGGATTCAGTTCCTGGCACACCCTCAAGTGGGAAAGCTGGTAGTTGCTTGCTGTTGGTTGTAACTTTAGAGTACAGAACAATGACAAACTGTATGTACTGGTTTCCTCTGCCCTTCCAACTAACCATCATGATATAACCTGTAGAGTGTTGAAAGTGACTTTAAAGCCCAAATAAATAGGTAAATAAACAAAGGGAATTCAGCCTGGTTCTGGCAATGATTAACATAAACACAATTGAAGTAAAAAGTTGCATCAAAGATGGTACCAAAAATTTATTACAAAGTACTGGCACATTAAAAATAAAAAAGGCATTCTAATCAGAATGAAAGGAAACAAAAAGCATCAATGTATTTCTTATGCATTACTGCTGTTGGAATATTAAAATAACTTCTTACTTTTAGACTATTTCTTAGTAAGCGAGAAATCGTTATACTATTGTCTTTATTGTTAGTAAAACCATTGAATAGATTAACTGCAGGTCATGGCATTAAGACTGACAATGTTAGGAATCTGATATGGTAAATAATGTTCATCAGTTTCAAAGGTATGTTCAAAAAGTTTAGATTCCTAACATGGTCAGTTTCAACACCATGACCTTACACAACATTCATTTATATAATAATCTGATATAGCTAAAGCTGTCACCCCATTTTGGGTGTTAGCACAAGTGTCTATGTCTAATCGTGGGGTTGGACAGCACATCAGAGTCAGTATGCAGAGAACTCAAACTTCCAAGTACAAAGGCCAATCAATTGGCAAAAACACAACCTGGGATAATAGGTAACATTGCGTTTCATGTCTCATTTATCATTTCGCAATTATCTGGAGATGGTTAATAAGTAAATGTAAAACCTCACAGCCTCATGGTCATGAGCAAAAATTATTTAGCATTTCAAGATTTCTTGAAACAGTTAAATTACAAATGTAAAACCTCACAGCCTCATGGTCATGAGCAAAAATCATATAGCATTTCAAGATTACTTGAAACAGTTAAATTACAAATGTAAAACCTCACAGCCTCATGGTCATGAGCAAAAATCAGATAGCATTTCAAGTTTACTTAAAACAGTTAAACAGAAAATCTAAAACCTCACGGACTCATGGTCATGTGAAAATATAATGTAGCAGTTCAAGATTAGCTTCAACAGTTAATCATAAAATCTAAAAAATCGCAACCTCATGGTCATCAGAAAACATCATTTAGCATTTCACAAGAGCAGCTTGAAAAAGTTTATCAGAAGATATACAGCCTCACAGTCATGAGAATACATCATTTAGCATTTCAACAGTAGCTTGAAACAGTTTATCAGAAGATCTAAAACCTCACAGCCTCACGGTCATGAGGATGAAATCATTTAGCATTTCAAGAGTAGCTGGAAACAGTTAAACCAAAAATCTAAAACCTCACAGCCTCATGGTCATGAGAAAAAAAGTCATTTAGCATTTCAAGAGTAGCTTGAAATGGTTAATAAGAAAATATAACACCTCACAGCCTCATGGTCATGAGAAAACATTTCATGCTTAACTATAAGGGCCCATCAAAACCAGCAACAAGGGACAATGGTGTATTGTAGATGAAATGATTCATGCTCGTGTACCTATTCATAGGCACCCTGATATTTCTCCACAAGAATCACGGTTACAGGAGAAAAATGAGGGTGGGCATGAATTGGTACACGACCATGAATTACTCCACCAACACTACACCATTTTCTTTTGTTGATGATAGCAATAACAGGAGACCCTCGGATATAAACCAGGAACAAAAGACAATGGTGAATTGGGGGTGGAACAAGTCATGCTCGTGTACCTATTCATAGGCACCCCGAAATTTCTCCACAGGAATCACACTTAAAGGAGAAAAATGAGGGTAGGCATGAATTGGTACACAACCGTGAATTACTCCACCACCACTACACCATTTCCTTTTGTTGATGATAAGAATAGACCCTTGGATAAAACAAGCAGAAAGAGACAATGGTGTATTGGGGGTGGAACAATTCATGCTCGTGTACCTACTCATAGGCACCCCGAAATTTCTCAACAGAAATCAAAGTTACTCGGGAAAAATGAGGGCGGGCATGAATAGGTACACGACCATGAATTACTCCACCATCACCACACCATTTTCTTTTGCTGCTGAAAACCGGGAACACAAGACAATGGTGTATTGGGGGTGGAACAATTCATCCTTGCATACCTATTCATGCTCAACCTTACGTTTCTGCCTAACCATCACAGTTACACAAGAAACTTGAGGCAGGCATGAACAGGTACACCGGCATGAATTATTCCATCACCACTACACCATTTTCTTTGGTTGCTGATAAACGCGTTAATTACACCGAGTAAAACAAGATGGTGCCATAAAGACTAGTAGATTAAGTGCTATAAAAGTAGGATTAGAATGAAAACAATGTTAGCAATCAGTTAATTTGCAAACATCATTTATCATGGCACCATTGGTATGAACAGGACCCTTGGATAAAATAGTACCATCGCCTTTTGTTGCAGTGTAACAAAAAGTGATGGAATTAAAAACAACAACGTTAGCAATCAGTTAACTTGCAAAACATCATTCAGGATCCAAAGTACATTGAAATATCTTACAAGACCAGGGCGGAGCGACCTGCTCTTGTAAGTTATCCCACGTGGGTTAACATAAAGAAGGTAATCCCACTTAGCTAAGAAGGTATTGAATTGTTAATAATTCTTTACCTTCCACCAAATTACAAAGTCAATAACTTGGTACAAAAAGACTTCTGGGATAAATAATACTTTCATCTAACACATGTCGCTAGTAAACATGTTAAGAATTACAATGTGTCAACAAGGTCATGGCCTAAATACAGACAATGTTAGAAACTGAATGAAGTGAGTTAGCTGACTAACTACTCATTTGCCTTCCTAATGAATTTGGCCTTTCTGAGTCTAAACTCAGTTCTTACCCTGTCTACAGTCCTTTTGGGACCATAGAGGGGGTTCTTCAAAAAAGTAAGACCTGCTCTGGTCAAAATAAGCCTAACATCTTCAATTTTGATGCCGTGACCTTGTACAACACACTGATCAATATAATCAGAAGTGGCATCAATCAGTTTCTTGGCATCTTTCCGTGGCCAGGTTGATCTCCCACTGGGGGCTTCATCTGGACTCTCAATGTCCAGTTTCGGGTTGGGTAGTTCGTCTGAATGGCTGGACGAGAAGGAATGCTCATCGCTCTCAGAGGGGGAGACCATCTCGTGAACCTTCTTATGGGGTGAACACTGAAAAAGATATACCCACAAAATTATGTGAAATGGTTTTAAGAGGAGCTGTCAATCAAACAGTTGGTATTTAATTTTCAACAAGATTTTCAAATGGTAAAAGCTAATACAAGATTATAAAGCTATCAATCCAAGTACAATTTAACTGCAGAAAAATACATCTCATCACCATTCTAGAACTTAAAATACATCACAGCTGAGGGACTTTTAAATAGGTAGATATAATTCTTGCAAACAGCAGTAACTGGCTGACATCTGGTAGGGAGACATTTGGAAGATGAAATAATCATTCCTAAAAGTCAATTTACTCACCCGCTCCAAAACCTCCGCAATTTGCTTCCACTGCTTGTCACTGCTGCCAAGACGGCGTTTCTTCTTGCTGTGGCTTTCGGGTGCAGCGGGTTCACCAGAGCTAGTGGCCTTGGCCTGCAAAGGTTTGGATATAGTTAGTCATTGACACCATGTTTACGTTGGGCCTTGTATGTTTTGTAAGGGTTAGTTCTTTGGAGGGAGAAACCAGCACAAAAAAGTTGCGTACTGCGTCTGAAAGAAAAGGTTCCTTGCTGTCACAAATACATTACATTGTATCACTTCCTCTTGGTCTAAAACCTGCAAGAAATCAAATCAATTGTGAAATTAGTCACATCAAGCCGACATCCAGGGATATTTTACCTAGAGAAAATTATGCAAACATAAGTTTCCTTACCATAACTTGCCATTCTGTGTCGGAAAACTGTAGGTAAATAAAATTTGACTCTTACCTTCTTGCCCTTCTGGGAGGTGCTGGCGGAGGCTGCCTCTGGGGTGATGATGGTGGCCTCATGCGACATGGGCACCTCTGGAGGCTGGAGGGGTGTGCTGGTCCTTTGGGTGGAAGGTGCTGCCATGTCCCGCTTGAACTCCATCTTCACCCTCAACTGTGGTTTTGACACCGGTTCATCACTGCTGTCACTGTCGATCTGGTGGGATAAAAGTGAAATGTTGCCAACAAATGTTGTAGATAATTTCTTTTATTAATTCCCTGCAAGACAAGCCTGAAAATTCAATTCATTTCCAAAGAAAAGGAGGATTTTCGGGGTGGACAAAATATCTTTGGATTTCTCCCTGGCATGCAATTACTTGGATCTAACATAGTGGTATTTAAATGTAACACAAGATATACAGCTTACATTGAACCAAGGTTTGGGAAAGAAAAAAGTCATGCATTACTTCATGAACCCCTATTGGAATTATGGAAAGAAATAGTGAAAATGTGTTTATCGCTGAACAACCCTTGCATCTTTTGTTGTGCTGCCGGGCGTTTTCGTCCCGATTTGCAAAAGTAAGATAAGCGCTACAAATGTCAAAAAAACATGTCTAATCGAATGTGTAAATCCAACAATGCAAGAATGGCTCACTTGAACAGCCTCTATTTCCTCCTCTTCCTGTACTTCCAAAATGTCATCGTCTTCTTCCTCCTCTGTCGTTTCCCTGCGGGAAATGATCTGGGACTGACTCCTTTCCTGTGTATCAGAATCCTCCTCAGGTGAGGATGAGGCAAGAGGGTCTCTGGTTACTGTTGATGTACTGAGAGGGGCTTTCGTAGTTGCTTCCATCTTCTTAACTACCCGTATGGCCTTGTCTACACCTCGATCTATGGCATAACACTTCTGCTGTGTCTGAGACGAGTGCGTGAACTGCCTCGCCATGGTCTCCATGTCCTCTGACGTTGAACCAGCCTTTTCCATGATGCTAACAAGACTCTTCCTCAAGAGTGTGGGAGTGACGTTCTTCATGTTGATGGTTTCCTCAAAGTGACGTCGTAGATGGTTGTTAAGAGTCTGTCTATTCAAAGCACTTCCGTCGTTGTTGAGGAAGAGGCTCGGGGCGTTGCCATCTTTGTCGAGGCTCGGTCTAATCTTCTTAATGTAGATGCGATAATCCTGATAGAGGTCTTTGTTGAGAACGAGGACAGCAGGGCCGTAGGTGGCCGCTGTCTTGTGTTCTGCTACATGAAATACAAATCCTCCATCGTCTTTACGGTCACCGTTTCGAAATTCGGATAGTTTGGCGTTCAGGATTACACCGGTTCGTTGACCGTTGCGGATCAGAGTGTGAGCGGCGAGATATGTGCGACAGTTAGTGATGCCCTTATCTGCGAGAACAGCGGTCCCCTCAGACTTGACTGCATTCAAAAGAGCCCTGATCTCTTTGACCTTCATACTGTCAAAATACTCCTGCAATTGGGTAGCAGTGATGAGTTTTGACTTGGTTTCGAGAGCATGCTCGTGCCGCCGAGTACTAACATCTTTGGCAGTTGAGGCAATAAGCCGATCTAGGATTTTCCCTGCCTTGATCTGTACTGAGACTTGCAAAACGTCTGCCTTCTTGGTAACCAAATAGTCAAGGTAACGTTTCAAGCTAAATAGATAGGAACGTACAGTCCCAATCTTCCAGGTGTTCTTGCTCACCTGTACTGGAAAAAATCCTGTATCGCCATCAAAGAGAAGATCTTCCAAGTCATCAAAAATTACATTCAAGGGTTTATCAAGAAAGTGAAGGATAGCCTCTGCCTGCTTCCGATTCTGCCTGGCCTGTCTGGCGCTCTGCCTACCACCGGTGATACCCATCTGGTGTCTTTCGAAAGTGTCAAGATAAAGTTCCCTTCCCTCAATAATATCTTCCTCATCGGAGGACTCTGCCCGCCGGGTGAATATAGAATACAGTTTTCTGAAGTCCTCGCATTGGCGGGGGATCTTGTGTATCACCTTGAGGTGTGACTTCATGCACTTGCGGGGTTTAAGGCATACGAAACAGTAACTACCCTTCCCATCAAAAGAGTGTTGCTTATGAGCCTGTTCAAAGTGTCTAGCAAGATTGTACACCACCTTGCCACAATCTGGGCAGTTCTTCTTCTTGCGCTTCCTGGTCATCTCCACTGTATCGTCCCACTCTTTCCAAACGGTATCAGAATCGTTGGGATCACTGAGTTTCTGAGTTTCTACATCCTCTGGGGCAACTTCTTTACTAGTAGACTGACCCGGGGTAATAGGCTGCGAGTCCTGTGTGTCTTGTCTGTCTGATGGTCCTGGCCTTAAAATATTCAAGGATGCCACATTAGAGTATTGCTAAATATTCTGGATCCAGTAATAATTTTTCCCAACTATTAGCCTCTGACTTGGGTTAGGGGGGTAGGGTTAGCCTTGCTGCCAATTCATCAAGAAATGATTCGATAAGGTGCAATGTCTGTCGCGTGTATTCATCAGAATTAATTTAACCCTTTGACTACCATGTCTGTCGACTACCGGTCGACAAGAACGTGCATTGTGAGGGACCATGTTTGTCGAGAGGATTTGACAATTTTATATTAAAGGTATAGGTTTCAGTACATTTCTTTTTGCTAATTCAGCTTCAGAGACTGGTGTGGAGAGATTGCAAGACCATTTGTTTATTTTGAGGTTGCAGAAGTGTCTATTGATAGCAAAGGAGATGTTTACAAATTATTCTGAAATGAGGTGAGTTCTTGGCATATGTACTGCATGTGTTCCATAGTATTTTTCAGTGAAATGGTTTGCTTAATGGCCACATTTAATGCATCTCAGGCAAGGGAATTGGTGCTAAATAGTGTGCGTGAAAAGGGTATGTCAGAAGACATCAGCGACCAGTACATTTTGATATTTGAACTACCAACTGGAATTCCCTGGACGTATTTGCATATAGTTAGACATACTTGGTTGTCTTTGAAGATGTTTTCATGATGGCATTTGAAATGAATGGAAATAAAGGACCGTTCCCAGGTATGGTTATATTTTTAATGCCCGTTAATCTTATATAAAGTAACGAGGTCAAACGGCATCCAGTCACAGTCCCTCAGAACAACGCTCCCTCAGTAGTGAAAGGGTTAATCAAGAGGGAGAATCTCCCAATGTTTAAAAGGCGGGTCATATAGAATGGATGGAGAAATATCAGCTCATTGGATTGGTGGATATTAGAAGCTAGTAGTTGGGGACAGAGTGAATTTAATTCATTTCTGACATTCAAGTAGCTATTTACGAAACTGATGTTATTCGGATTGGGGAGTCCAAAATACAGATTCTTTCATTGCTGTTGGAAACTCACAGGCGTGACCTACAAGCATATGACAACTAAAAATAGTTGGCTTGTAAATGGTCATTGCCGGCACTGTCACCACACCCTGGCTTTCATCTATGTCAATGAAACCTGACACGTAGGCAGACTACCCTGGCTAATTTGGAACTATGCCGTAGACCAGAATAGCAACCATGCCCCAGGATCATTTAGAGACTACAGCGGGTCAGTACAGGACATTCCGTCCCTAAACTGAAGGGATCAAGTGCCTCTCCAAAAAAGCAACAAGAACCTCTTTTAATTTACAAGCCCCAAGGATATTTTACAGGAGATCCGTGTTCTTAGACAGTCCACCGGTGTGAGAGGAGGTGGGTGGTTACAGGACTAATAGGGCAGTGCCTGATTTAAGTAAATTTGGAGAGGTGGCAAGTTTATATGCGTGTGCTGATCATTATTTGTGTACAGGGAAATACAATGTGTTGTGTGTGGGAACCTTTTAACCCTTTCGCTACCATCTATGACGTCTAGCAGTCGACGCTAATGTGTATTACAAGGTACCATGTCTGCCGACACAGGGTCAACAGCAATAATATACATTTCTTCTTTCGCTTCAGTATAGTGCAATACGTTTACTTAGGTCCAGCAGTATTCAAAGGATTGAATGATCAAAGTAAAAAATATACAAGTTATGCCATATTTTTAATTTTAACTGATTTCTGTATATATTGCCGTATTTACTGCATATAGCTGCATATTGTTTACTCGTGGTTATTTTTATTTGGGGAATTCCCACAAATTTTCCAATTCGACTTTCATCAATTCCTAATGAAATATACCGAAAAATGCCACAAATGAAGTGTATAAGGTAGTGAGTTACTATTTTAATTTGTTGGCGTTTCTGACATGATATGACATCATATGGCTACGGTCCGGTCGAATAATGTTCCTTCAGTAGCGAAAGGGTCAAGGATTTGACAACTAGTAGGACAGCTCAGGTTTATGGTTTAAAAGTTGTGTGGTGGATGTATGTAGTGCCCATAGAACTACCCATCGTGATACGACCAAAAAAGGTGTTGAAAGAGAGGCTAAAATCCAGATATATGTACCAATTATTGTGGGTGTCCGTCTGTAAAGTGTGTTCAGATTTGTGAGCCACAGAGGCAAGAGTTGACCTTTTGGTTGATGATTGAAAACACAACACAAGACTCAGAATTTTATTCATTTATTTATTGCACTGGGGATACAAAACGCAACAGTACAAATAATCGAACAGCAAAAGTAACATACAGTTTGTACACTAGAACAACATTTTGGTAAATTAACTCTTGGAGTTTTGAAGGTGAAGCAGCTGTCAACACAGGAAGTGCAGGCTTGGTTCATTCAGGAGAGGGAGAAAGGCCTACAACATCGTCCTTAGTTTATTTACAAGACAATTGTTCATTTCTGAAATGAGTATTTCAAATGCTCTTCAAACTACCCGATGCTGTAATTTTCAATCCCAATGCCCAGTGGTACTTTTGAAACCGATACAGTGAATGTCATAAATATTACTTGCTAGTCTGCTTTACAGAACAATGAATGTGCAAATTATGCAGCTGGAACAATAATAACTTGGGAATAAAAAGGTGCTGCCAAACTTTGAAAGCAGTCGGTGTTTGTTCAATGTAATATTTGAAAAACTTTTATCCACAGTCTCAAGAGGATGTAGGGCCTTTCTCCACAGCTGTCATCCAGTTGTACGACTTCTCTCAGCATGGATTTACTTGGCGGGGTTTTTCTGGACTGTTTGAAATAAACCGGTAAGGGGGGAAATTCTTGGCTGTGAAATTCAAAACTGCCAAGAGTGCATACTTGACACAGCGACAAAGCAATCCCTATGTGCCACCACACAACATAAATTACTGGCAACGCAACAAAAGATGCAGGGTTGTTTTAACAAAAAATGAAACACCAAGTAATTATTATTTCTGTAACATAATATATTTCAGACAGCCAGGAAATATGTATTACCATTAAAAATCTTGGGTAATTTATTTTGAGATGAGTGAAAGGGATGTTGGTAGACAAATTACCCTTTATGTTGTCCCAAAATTGAAATTTATGAAAGTGATATTTGATCAAACTTTGATCCCGACACAAAGTTGTACTGCATTATTAGTTCAATGTGCAGATGAATAGAGTGTTTCTCAAGGGCTGTACTGGAGCCCCTCTCTGTCAATGCATGGGATAATGTTATACTCTGTACAAATAGTGTGCCAAGTAATTTCAGGTAAATGTGCATACTTCAGTATTTGTGTTGTGGATAATGAATAACATGCATTAAAAAGTGTAGCTCCTTTTTGAGCTGAGACATGTGTGGCATTTGTTGGTGTTATCTCATGTTCACTGTTGAGATGTTGTTTATGCTACATCTTTTGTTTTTGGGAGGCAATGTTAATGCCATGTGATGTTCACTGTAGGATGTGATGTTGATGCTATGTGATGATAATGGTTGTTGGTTGCGATGTTGTTCACACAAGCCATTTGGATCCTTGGACCCCCCTGTGTGGGAAGGGAATGGGTTCATATTTAACACCACCTTCTTAACCCCCCCCCCCCCCCCCCCACACCCGCTTGTAAACCACTGACCACCCCCCACCCTATCCTCCATGGTTACATCAGGCTCTACCAAATTGTGTGATATAGAATTCAGTTGGGGAATCATCAATGGGTCAGTGTAGTACCCTGGGTATGGATGGCCACAATGTGAACACTGTATTTGTTGATATCAGATTGCATGGGGGCGTTGTGGATTTCTGTTTGGGTACCTCAGTCATTGATAAACCTTGTTTTCGGCATTACCTAGTGGGTTTTCATGCACCAGTGGTCTTACAGTTTCCTGTCACTGTGTGTTGGTGTGCAATTTGATACTTAATGTGATGCAGACCTTGGGTGTGAATGCTTGTGTTTGGGGACAGATAATATTCATCTTGGGAACAATTGTTCTCTTTCATCTGGGCCCTGTATATTGCTAATGTACTTTAAATTTGGACAGTTCCCTGGAGAAAGATGCTTCCCTGTGACCAGTGGATGGTGGTGATTTTGTTGGACTTTACACATTTGTGGGTGGCTTCCCTTGTGTGTTGAACTTTACTAGTGATACAATGAGGTCGGTGGTGCAATTTATAGGTGATAGCTGTGTGTGTGATGAATTTCATGCAAGAGAATTTATTGGGTTTAACTGTGCATATTGAATGGTTTATTTCCCTGTAACATTGCTATATATTTCATACATGTTCTCTTTCAGTTTATATGTTCAGGTGTAGGTCATGTTTTGTATGAATATGTAGAGAGTCACATGTGTGCAAGATTGCATGTAAATGTAAAAAGTTCAAGTGTGTTTGTATGCAATTTGTGAGGTTCTGTTGTTTGCATTGACAGTATTTTACTTGGTGTTTCGACATTTAAAATAAATGCTCTTAAATAGTACAATTGTCTCTGGCTCTTGTCTATGTACTCAGTGATCAAACCCGCGACAGCAACTGCAAAATCCAGCCGATGGAGGTAGAGTGTGCATGTGTGCATGAAATACATAAGTCTGTGGGATGAATTTAGCATGGAATAATGTTGTGAAACATTCTGCCAAAGGATTGTGAAATTATTTAGCTACTTCTGCGGGGAGGATTCAGCAGTTTAGCTAGGGAAATATCAAAGTTACCATTTGTTGTGTACATAGGCTTTCTATATCTAACGTGTCTTTATGTTATTATTGTTTAGAATATTTTTCTCTCATTACATTAGTACATTACTACCAGAATATACAATGATATTTGTAAATATTTATGTTTTTCGTCTATATGTATAAAGATATGCAGCAGTAAACAACAAATGCACTTTATGGTTCTTTCCTGTAGGGTACGGTGCGATTAGTTATTGGCACTGGGTGAACTAGGCGTAAATTCGCCCATGTCACCCAATGTCCCAATGTATCTATGAACTAGGGATAGGTCAATGGCTATCGGAGTATCAATTTGGCAGACTTTTATCAGGTATACGTTGAGTAGAAATGCCAGGGTTTTGCTATAGTGCTTTAGAACCTCATTTGAGCTTATCAGCCTGTATAAATGAATGAAAACATGACATATTGGAGAGAAACCAGAAAGAAGGGGGCCATTATATGTTTTTAAGGGCATATTTGGTTGAATTTCGAGCTTTTATTGTGATTTTGAGTAAACGGCCATGTTTGTTTGGGGGTGTACTAAAATGCGGAATATGTAATTTGCGGTGCGGTTTTGCATTGACCCATCCCTACTATGAACCAGATAAACGATGGGGAATGACCAAATAAAAGTGTCTCCATTGGTTGTTTACAAAATGCTTTTCATATCTACTGCTCAGCCATTGAATTTCGTGGCCCAGTGAGTTTGGTCGCTTGCATTTCATGGCAATATTTAATCACTTTTACACTCAATTTCCAGTGCAGAATTACATATTGGTATTGGTGGTGGCTTTTAGACCTGTGTAGATACTGGTATTGCTGGTTTGATAGTTTTAAAGGCAGGCGACGAAATTCACTGGGTGACGAAATGACTGGCTGAGCGGTATATATTCCTGGGTTCAAAATATTTTGTATGCAATATTTACATGCATCCGGAAACAACCAATGGATTCTTTTACTCGTCATTCAGAGCAGTAACTTTGTCACTGGGTGAACTAAGCGTAAAGTCGCCTAATTCACCCAATGTTATACATGAACCGGGTAAACAATCCGGCTGAAAAATAAAAGTTGCTTTTAGTTGTTTACAAACTTTTCTATGTATGTATACTCCTTGCTTCGAAATATTTTACATGTGGTATTTACATGCTTCAGTAAACAAGCAATTCAATCTTTTATTTTTCATTCGATTCAAAGACACGGCGGTAACGTTCATTGGCACTGGGTGAACTACGCGTAAAGTCGCCTAATCCACCCAATGTATTAAGGTGTATTAACGGTCAGAAAAAATCAATGTTGCTATTAGTTGTTTACACAATTCTCCTTGTATGTATATATTCATTGTTTCAAAATATATGATATCCAGTGGTAAACAACAATAGCATACATTGTTTTTCTTTCATTCTAGTATATAATAATAAATATATCCTCTACTGTGTATCCCTGTCACTTTTGTCACTTCCTATGAGATCGCTATCACTAGCTGTAACCAGTTCTCCTTCCTCCATACTGACTCCGATGTGCGTTACTCAACCCCAACGAAAAGACTGGCAAGGACACATGGTTGACCAGCTTTTATAGTGACTGAGGTGGAGTACCCCACTGCACACGTGCAGAAGAGGGATCAATATTGTTTACTATGGAAATCCACTCTGCTGAGAGAGAAAAAGTGCCACCTTGATCCATATTAAACACCGTTTTGAGCGCAATTATAAAATTGATAGAAATTTGAAATATATTTTATATCTATCATATATTTACGAAGCCAAGTGGCACATTAAAAATGGCTGCCAAATTCTTAATCCCTAACGGATAACCATGTAACTTACATCAAAATTTTCTACATACTCCAGGCTTTTCACACATATATAAGACTTTAAGGTGACCTTAAAATTAAAGAAGGTTATGGCCTGTCGAACTTAGGGTATCCTTCGAAAGACTTGGAAAAACTCCAATCAGGAGTTGTTCTTCAACAATTTCAAATGGCTGTCACTCTCAAAATACTTAAGTCAGGACTTAAAGTCATATACCATCGTTTTCTACATGCTCTAAGCTTTTCAATGATGTATGACACTTTAAGGTGGCCTTAATATTAAGAGAGAAACCACCTGTCAAAGTTAGGGTAACCTTTAAAGTACTTGTAAAAGTATGAATCATGAGAATTTCTTTCAAATTCTTTCAAATGGCTGTCGCTCTGTAAATACTTAAGACAGGACTTAAAGTCATATACCATCTTTTTCCACAGGCCCTAGGCGTTCCAATGATGTATGTCACTTTAAGGTGGCCTTAATATTAAGAGAGACACGACCTGTGAAACTTAAAGTTACCTCTGAAATACTTGTAAAAGTACACATCATGAGGATTTCTTCAACACTTTCAAATGGCTGTCGCTCTGTAGATACTTAAGACAGGACTTAAAGTCATACACCATCTTTTTCTACAGGCTCTAAGCTTTCCAATGATGTATGACACTTTAAGGTGGCCTTAATATTAAGAGAGCAACCACCTGTGAAACTTAAAGTTACCTCTGAAATACTTGTAAAAGTATGAATCATGAGGATTTCTTCAACACTTTGAAATGGCTGTCGCTCTGTACATACTTAAGACAGGACTTAAAGTCATATACCATCTTTTTCTACAGACCCTGGGCTTTTCAATGATGTATGCCACTTTAAGGTGACCTTAATATTAAGAGAGACACGACCTGTGAAACTTAAAGTTACCTCTGAAATACTTGTAAAAGTACGCATCATGAGGATTTCTTCAACACTTTCAAATGGCTGTCGCTCTGTAGATACTTAAGACAGGACTTAAAGACATACACCATCTTTTTATACAGGCTCTAAGCTTTCCAATGATGTATGACACTTTAAGGTGGCCTTAATATTAAGAGAGCAACGACCTGTGAAACTTAAAGTTACCTCTGAAATACTTGTAAAAGTATGAATCATGAGGATTTCTTCAACACTTTGAAATGGCTGTCGCTCTGTACATACTTAAGACAGAACTTAAAGTCATATACCATCTTTTTCTACAGGCCATGGGCTTTTCAATGATGTATGCCACTTTAAGGTGACCTTAATATTAAGAGAGACACGACCTGTGAAACTTAAAGTTACCTCTGAAATACTTGTAAAAGTACGCATCATGAGGATTTCTTCAACACTTTCAAATGGCTGTCGCTCTGTAGATACTTAAGACAGGACTTAAAGACATACACCATCTTTTTCTACATGCTCTAAGCTTTCCAATGATGTATGACACTTTAAGGTGGCCTTAATATTAAGAGAGCAACGACCTGTGAAACTTAAAGTTACCTCTGAAATACTTGTAAAAGTATGAATCATGAGGATTTCTTCAACACTTTGAAATGGCTGTCGCTCTGTACATACTTAAGACAGGACTTAAAGTCATATACCATCTTTTTCTACAGGCCCTGGGCTTTTCAATGATGTATGCCACTTTAAGGTGACCTTAATATTAAGAGAGACACGACCTGTGAAACTTAAAGTTACCTCTGAAATACTTGTAAAAGTACGCATCATGAGGATTTCTTCAACACTTTCAAATGGCTGTCGCTCTGTAGATACTTAAGACAGAACTTAAAGTCATACACCATCTGTTTCTACAGGCTCTAAGCTTTCCAATGATGTATGACACTTTAAGGTGGCCTTAATATTAAGAGAGCAACGACCTGTGAAACTTAAAGTTACCTCTGAAATACTTGTAAAAGTATGAATCATGAGGATTTCTTCAACACTTTGAAATGGCTGTCACTCTGTACATACTTAAGACAGGACTTAAAGTCATATACCATCTTTTTCTACAGTCCCTGGGCTTTCCAATGATGTATGCCACTTAAAGGTGACCTTAATATTAAGAGAGACACGACCTGTGAAACTTAAAGTTACCTCTGAAATACTTGTAAAAGTACGCATCATGAGGATTTCTTCAACACTTTCAAATGGCTGTCGCTCTGTAGATACTTAAGACAGAACTTAAAGTCATACACCATCTGTTTCTACAGGCTCTAAGCTTTCCAATGATGTATGACACTTTAAGGTGGCCTTAATATTAAGAGAGCAACGACCTGTGAAACTTAAAGTTACCTCTGAAATACTTGTAAAAGTATGAATCATGAGGATTTCTTCAACACTTTGAAATGGCTGTCACTCTGTACATACTTAAGACAGGACTTAAAGTCATATACCATCTTTTTCTACAGTCCCTGGGCTTTCCAATGATGTAAGCCACTTAAAGGTGACCTTAATATTAAGAGAGACACGACCTGTGAAACTTAAAGTTACCTCTGAAATACTTGTAAAAGTACGCATCATGAGGATTTCTTCAACACTTTCAAATGGCTGTCACTCTGTACATACTTGAGACAGGACTTAAAGTCATATACCATCTTTTTCTACAGGCTCTACGCTTTCCAATGATGTATGACACTTTAAGGTGGTCTTAATATTAAGAGAGAAACGACCTGTGAAACTTAAAGTTACCTCTGAAATACTTGTAAAAGTATGCATCATGAGGATTTCTTCAATACTTTCAAATGAGGTTAGAGCCAATGAAATTTTGGTTGCAGTGAGATATAACAAATCAAGGGTTATTGCATAGAGTTAGAGCAAAGTAAATTTAGGTTACCCTGAGATATGACAAAGAAATTTAGGTTACCCTGAGATATGACAAAGGAAATTTAGGTTACCCTGAGATATGACAAAGCGAGGGTTATTGCATGGGGTTAGTGCACGGAAAATTTGTCTTTGCAAATAATTATGCAAAGGGTAAAATTTCTGTTGTCTAGAGTTAGGACAAGGGTAATTCTGAAAATGTTCTAAGTGTCAATATCAACTAATTTAAAGCTATGTATGCTGCCTAATCTTCACATGGAATGTCCAGAGGTACGAAACTAAAGGAATCAAATCGAATCGGACGTGTAGAGACGTCGACGTCAAAGTATCGGACATTTTCCGAATAATTTAAAGCTAACTCTGTTAGGAAAACTTCAAGTAGCCAAAAAATGGAAGTTTCGGTGTAATTTGGGTTCGGGTGTCACTGGGGTGCGACGGTGGTTCCAGTCGGTTCAAGCCACTCTAGATTACATGTACTATGGTTCCCGCGGTTCAGGTGCGACTTGCAGCAGTTCCATAAAGAAATAATGAAAAATTTATTGCTATCTCATACCAGGACCACAACAAAAGGTTACATTTTTTTGCATTGTCCTAACTCATATTAGTTAGGACCAATAAAATAAAAGTAACGCTACCCCTAACCCTATTTCTAGGGTTAGGGTTAGGGGTTACTTTTTTTTGCTTAGTGCTAACAAATTTTTGAGGTTGCAAGGGGTTACAAGTGCAAATATTATATGTCAAAATAACTAATATAAAGCTATGTATGCGGCCTAATCTTCACATGGATCATTGTGAGGTACGAAACTACAGGAAACAAATCGAATCGGATGTGAAGAGACGTCGACGACAAAGTATCGGCCATTTTTCCAATAATTTAGAGCTAACTCTGTTGTAAAAAAATCAAGTTACACAAGAATTGAAGTTTCAGCGTAATTTGGGTTTCAGGTGTCACTTGGGTGCAACGATGGTTCCAGTTGGTTCACACTACTCTAAAATACATGTAATATGGTTCCCGCGGTTCAGGTATCAATCACACTGGTTACATAAGTAAATTTATTCCTATGTCAAAGCAGGACAGCTAGGGGTAGGGGTAGGGGTAGGGGTAGGGGTAGGGGTAGGGGTTACTTTTTTTTGCTTAGTGCTAACAAATTTTTGAGGTTGCAAGGGGTTACAAGTGCAAATATTATATGTCAAAATAACTAATATAAAGCTATGTATGCGGCCTAATCTTCACATGGATCATTGTGAGGTACGAAACTACAGGAAACAAATCGAATCGGATGTGAAGAGACGTCGACGACAAAGTATCGGCCATTTTTCCAATAATTTAGAGCTAACTCTGTTGTAAAAAAATCAAGTTACACAAGAATTGAAGTTTCAGCGTAATTTGGGTTTCAGGTGTCACTTGGGTGCAACGATGGTTCCAGTTGGTTCACACTACTCTAAAATACATGTAATATGGTTCCCGCGGTTCAGGTATCAATCACACTGGTTACATAAGTAAATTTATTCCTATGTCAAAGCAGGACAGCTAGGGGTAGGGGTAGGGGTAGGGGTAGGGGTAGGGGTAGGGGTTACTTTTTTTTGCTTAGTGCTAACAAATTTTTGAGGTTGCAAGGGGTTACAAGTGCAAATATTATATGTCAAAATAACTAATATAAAGCTATGTATGCGGCCTAATCTTCACATGGATCATTGTGAGGTACGAAACTACAGGAAACAAATCGAATCGGATGTGAAGAGACGTCGATGACAAAGTATCGGCCATTTTTCCAATAATTTAGAGCTAACTCTGTTGTAAAAAAATCAAGTTACACAAGAATTGAAGTTTCAGCGTAATTTGGGTTTCAGGTGTCACTTGGGTGCAACGATGGTTCCAGTTGGTTCACACTACTCTAAAATACATGTAATATGGTTCCCGCGGTTCAGGTATCAATCACACTGGTTACATAAGTAAATTTATTCCTATGTCAAAGCAGGACAGCTAGGGGTAGGGGTAGGGGTAGGGGTAGGGGTAGGGGTAGGGGTTACTTTTTTTTGCTTAGTGCTAACAAATTTTTGAGGTTGCAAGGGGTTACAAGTGCAAATATTATATGTCAAAATAACTAATATAAAGCTATGTATGCGGCCTAATCTTCACATGGATCATTGTGAGGTACGAAACTACAGGAAACAAATCGAATCGGATGTGAAGAGACGTCGACGACAAAGTATCGGCCATTTTTCCAATAATTTAGAGCTAACTCTGTTGTAAAAAAATCAAGTTACACAAGAATTGAAGTTTCAGCGTAATTTGGGTTTCAGGTGTCACTTGGGTGCAACGATGGTTCCAGTTGGTTCACACTACTCTAAAATACATGTAATATGGTTCCCGCGGTTCAGGTATCAATCACACTGGTTACATAAGTAAATTTATTCCTATGTCAAAGCAGGACAGCTAGGGGTAGGGGTAGGGGTAGGGGTAGGGGTAGGGGTAGGGGTTACTTTTTTTTGCTTAGTGCTAACAAATTTTTGAGGTTGCAAGGGGTTACAAGTGCAAATATTATATGTCAAAATAACTAATATAAAGCTATGTATGCGGCCTAATCTTCACATGGATCATTGTGAGGTACGAAACTACAGGAAACAAATCGAATCGGATGTGAAGAGACGTCGACGACAAAGTATCGGCCATTTTTCCAATAATTTAGAGCTAACTCTGTTGTAAAAAAATCAAGTTACACAAGAATTGAAGTTTCAGCGTAATTTGGGTTTCAGGTGTCACTTGGGTGCAACGATGGTTCCAGTTGGTTCACACTACTCTAAAATACATGTAATATGGTTCCCGCGGTTCAGGTATCAATCACACTGGTTACATAAGTAAATTTATTCCTATGTCAAAGCAGGACAGCTAGGGGTAGGGGTAGGGGTAGGGGTAGGGGTAGGGGTAGGGGTTACTTTTTTTTGCTTAGTGCTAACAAATTTTTGAGGTTGCAAGGGGTTACAAGTGCAAATATTATATGTCAAAATAACTAATATAAAGCTATGTATGCGGCCTAATCTTCACATGGATCATTGTGAGGTACGAAACTACAGGAAACAAATCGAATCGGATGTGAAGAGACGTCGACGACAAAGTATCGGCCATTTTTCCAATAATTTAGAGCTAACTCTGTTGTAAAAAATTCAAGTAGCACAAGAATTGAAGTTTCAGCGTAATTTGGGTTTCAGGTGTCACTTGGGTGCAACGATGGTTCCAGTTGGTTCACACTACTCTAAAATACATGTAATATGGTTCCCGCGGTTCAGGTATCAATCGCACTGGTTACATAAGTAAATTTATTCCTATGTCAAAGCAGGAGAGCTAGGGTTAGGGGTAGGGTTAGGGGTAGGGGTAGGGTTAGGGGTAGGGTTAGGGTTAGGGGTAGGTGTTAACTAGCTAATATAAAGCTGTGTATGCTGCCTAATCTTCACATGAAATATACAGGTACGAAACTACAGGTATCAAATCGTATCAGACGTGAAGAGACGTCAACGACAAAGTATCGGCCATTTTCCAAATAATTTCAAGCTAACTCCCTTAGGAAAACTTCAAGTTGGGTTGGGGTGTCAATGGGGTGCGACGGTGGTTCCAGTCGGTTCAAACCACTCTAGATGACATGTACTATGGTTCCCGCGGTTCAGGTGCGACTCGCACCGGTTACAGAAAAAAAAAACTGAAAACTTTATTGCTATCTCATACCAGGACCAGGTGAAATTTGTTACTTTTATTTCCTTGGTCATATCTCAGTTAGAGGTAAAGTGAAAATTTTCATGTCTCGAATTATGATGAGTGAAATTAGGTTGCACGAGATTAGAGCAAAATTAAATTTAGGTTACCCTAAGATATGACAAAGAAATTTAGGTTACCCTGAAATATGACAAAGAAATTTAGGTTACCCTGAAATATGACAAAGGAAATTTAGGTTACCCTGAGATATGACAGAGTAATTTTAGGTTACCCTGAGATATGACAGAGTAATTTTAGGTTACCCGGAGATATGACAAAGCAAGGGTTATTGCATGTGGTTGGTGCACGGAAAATTCGTCTTTGCAAATAATTATGCAAAGGGTAAAATTTCTGCTTTCTAGAGTTAGGACAAGGGTAATTCTGAAAATGTTCTAAGTGTCAATATCAACTAATTTAAAGCTATGTATGCTGCCTAATCTTCACATGGAATGTCCAGAGGTACGAAACTAAAGGAATCAAATCGAATCGGACGTGTAGAGACGTCGACGTCAAAGTATCGGACATTTTCCGAATAATTTAAAGCTAACTCTGTTAGGAAAACTTCAAGTAGCCAAAAAATGGAAGTTTCGTTGCAATTTGGGTTCGGGTGTCACTGGGGTGCGACGGCGGTTCCAGTCAGTTCAAACCACTCTAGATTACATATACTATGGTTCCCGCGGTTCAGGTGCGACTCGTACCGGTTACAGAAAAAAAAAACTGAAAAATTTATTCCTGTCCCTTATCAGCACTAGGAGAAATGTGATATGACAAGTTGCCTTTTCTTTGCATTGAGTTATCCAAAGGTAAAATTTATGTGGTCTAGAGTTAGGACAAGGGTGATTCTGAAAATATTCTAATTGTCAATATAAACTAATTTAATGCTATGTATGCTGCCTAATCTTCACATGGAATGTCCAGAGGTACGAAACTAAAGGAATCAAGTCGAATCGGACGTGTAGAGACGTCGACGTCAAAGTATCGGACATTTTCCGAATAATTTAAAGCTAACTCTGTTAGGAAAACTTCAAGTAGCCAAAAAATGGAAGTTTTGGTGTAATTTGGGTTCGGGTGTCACTGGGGTGCGACGGTGGTTCCAGTCGGTTCAAGCCACTCTAGATTACATGTACTATGGTTCCCGCGGTTCAGGTGCGACTCGCACCGGTTACAGAAAAAAATACTGAAAAATTTATTGCTATCTCATACCAGGACAAGGTGAAATTTGTTACTTTTATTTCCTTGGTCATATCTCAGTTAGAGGTAAAGTGAAAATTTTCATGTCTCGAATTATGATGAGTGAAATTAGGTTGCACGAGATTAGAGCAAAATTAAATTTAGGTTACCCTAAGATATGACAAAGAAATTTAGGTTACCCTGAAATATGACAACGGAAATTTAGGTTACCTTGAAATATGACAACGGAAATTTAGGTTACCTTGAGATATGACAGAGCAATTTTAGGTTACCCGGAGATATGACAAAGCAAGGGTTGTTGCATGTGGTTGGTGCACGGAAAATTTGTCTTTGCAAATAATTATGCAAAGGTTAAAATTTCTGCTTTCTAGAGTTAGGACAAGGGTAATTCTGAAAATGTTCTAAGTGTCAATATCAACTAATTTAAAGCTATGTATGCTGCCTAATCTTCGCATGGAATGTCCAGAGGTACGAAACTAAAGGAATCAAATCAAATCGGACGTGTAGAGACGTCGACGTCAAAGTATCGGACATTTTCCGAATAATTTAAAGCTAACTCTGTTAGGAAAACTTCAAGTAGCCAAAAAATGGAAGTTTCGTTGCAATTTGGGTTCGGGTGTCACTGGGGTGCGACGGTGGTTCCAGTTGGTTCAAACCACTCTAGATTACATGTACTATGGTTCCCGCGGTTCAGGTGCGACTCGCACCGGTTACAGAAAAAAATACTGAAAAATTTATTGTTATCTCATACCAGGACCAGGTGAAATTTGTTACCTTTATTTCCTTGGTCATATCTCAGTTAGAGGTAAAGTGAAAATTTTCATGTCTCGAATTATGATGAGTGAAATTAGGTTGCACGAGGTTATAGCAAAATTAAATGTAGGTTACCCTAAGATATGACAAAGCAAATTTAGGTTACTTTGAAATATGACAACGGAAATTTAGGTTACCTTGAGATATGATAAAGCAAGGGTTACTGGAAGTGGTTAGAATCTCGAAAATTTAGGTTACCGTGAGATATGACAAAGAAAGGGTTATTGGAAGTGGTTAGAGCAGGGTAAATTTCGCTTTGCTAAAAGTTATGCAAAGGGTAAAGAATTATGCACAACTTAAAAATTTTATATCTCGCAAAAGGCCTAATTTACTTAGGATTATCTGGTGACAAAAAATTTACCCTTTCCTAACCGATTTGGATGAAAATTTTCATTAACACTAATTTGAGTTGGCGCAAAGGTGAATTATTGCTGAACAGCACCAACGATGTCTGTGAACGGTATAACTTTACATGCATCATACACTGGTCAAATGTGCCAAAGTATCGAATTTCAAGATTCTCCGTTCTACTTGACCGAGGCTCCTCAAAGGAGTCTAGGCACATGTCTTTTGTCACTTTCGGCCATTTTTTCGCCAAATATCGCATCATACGACACATATATCAGTCATTTCTATGGTAAAAAGGCAGTATATGACACGTTGGTCGATTTATAGCATCAATATGCCCACAGGAGTTAAAATGTATCATTCCTATAGCATTTCCGATGAAACTAAATCAAAACGAGTCACTTTGAAACCGTTTACGCTGAAATCGGCCAACTTTTTACTGGAGCCTCACTTTCATTTTCTGACATCACCATCGTCTAGAGCTCGACAAGGCACCCCAAAACGATGTACTACACTAAAAATTTGGCCCAGTATTAACAAAGATACAGATCTCGGAAGTTTTCGGTGGGCAGAATGTGGGCAAATCGAAATATCCAGAAAACCGTTATTCCTGGGCCAATTTTGATGTGTGAAACATCAATTTAACTTACTTTTTCGCCCTCTTTTCGATGGTCTGGCTTAAATTTCAAACCGAGGCTCCGTTAAAAAGTCGATTTTTTCTGGTGCCCACAGGTGCCCAAAAGTTATATCTTCGGAAAGCTCTCATTGATCTGAACTCGATGAGGTATCATAGACCAAATTCCGACCGGGCACTCCAAAGTTATTCAATGTTCCGTCTTTGTGGGCAAACGCCCGAGGGGCGTCTCGTGGGTTCTCCAAACCTCATGGAACTTTTTGATTCTTCAATCTATTGACTAACTATGTGAGAGTGGGCGACGTTGTTGGGCGCCCACAATGATGCATATTATGGGCGCCCACCGCCCCTACTATGTGAAAAAAGTGATATTTTGACTTTAACTGGGTGCCCACTGGGCGCCCGCGGGTCTAGAAGTGCCGAATTTTAAACAAAGGCTTCATCGATCCTTCCTCTCTGTAACCAGTAAGTTTCGGACAGATTCGACCTCGGGAAGTGCCCATAAGTGCCCATTTTCGGTGGGTGGGCGGGATTTTTTCGGCATATATTTTCCATCATGAAATAGCCTCAAACCCCTTTGGGGAGTAGCCTAAGGGGTTAAAAATATTAATTCTGGTTAGCGCCGAGTTAGATGCGGGCAAAATCATTCTTGGGCACCCAAAACGCCCAAAAATGGGCAAAGGGTTAAAAAATGGGCGCCCGTGGCGATGCCCACCGAACCCCTAACGGAAAGTGTGGAATTGGGCACGTTTCGTTCAAAATCGATTCTGGGCAAAACGCCCGACGGGGATAGGTGGGCACCGCACAAAACTACGTTTTGGGGCGATTTCGGGCCATTTTGGCCACTTTTGGGCACTTTGGCGGGCATTTTTCGTTTTTAGCCTAACCCCTTTGCAGTGGCTACCCAGATTCTCAGAGTTAGGAAAAGTAGTCACCAAGTAGCGCTCAGGTAGCAATTTACCCTTACCTAACTCCAATTTCGTAACGTGTTAGGTAAATTTCACCATTTCAGGTAGCGCCAGGTAGCAATTTCACTTTTCCTAACACCCCTAGGTGCTAACAGGAGTTAGGAAAGGGAATTTTGTGCTACTTAAATTTTTTGAAAGATAACCCTAACCCAACCCCTAACCCAACCCCTAACCAACCCCCTAACCAACCCAACCCCTAACCCAACCCCTAACCCCTAACCAACCCCTAACCCTAACCCTAACCAACCCCTAACCCTAACCCTAACCAACCCCTAACCCAACCCCTAACCCTAACCAACCCCTAACCCAACCCCTAACCCAACCCCTAACCCTAACCCTAACCCTAACCCTAACCCGGAGTTATCTGGCCCAGAGTACACTATTTTCCCTTAATCTTGCATCCTAACTATGTACAAAACACTGTAAACCTCTCTTATCTTAGAACCGTTTGGCACAAAGTAAATCCTAGGGAAGAAGTGTTTGGATTTTTTGCAGTTATTGTTTCCTTCATGCGCTAGCTATATAAACCAAACAGTTAATAATATGCAGAACACGAATAACGCCCAAAACATTTAACAGAGTACAAAAGGTATGTTTCTCTTTGCTATTCTAAAGATAGTTTTCACCTGATTTTTGCTGTGTCTCACAGTTATGCAGAACTTGCTTTTAAGAAGGCTTTTTGGAAATATGTTTAATCTGTGCCTGTGAACTGTACAATATACATAGCGACTTGCACATTTTGATAGAGTGTATTCTTCACGTTTTATTTCTTGATCAGAGACTAAATTAGGCCTACTGTTCCCTGTGTGCAACAGTTATGAAGAACTAGCTTTTTGCTACTATCTTTTGCCGCTGCTTTACTTTGGAATGGAATCATAGAAAACATTGCTAACAGGTGTCAAAACTGTCAAAACATAGAGTTCTTTGCTTGTCAGCGCCTATATGAATCTGATCTAGAAACGATTTTCATATTTGTTCTTCAGTTAGCAAGATTGATATTTTGAAGTGCTATTTTTTAACAACTTCTATAATCCAGCAATGTAACATTGAGCTTTAATAGCAGGTTTCATATTTTAACAGATTGTAATCTTATCATTTAATTGTGTGAATGCAAACATAATTTAGGTCAGATTTTACGTTGTGACAGAGTTATCAAAACCTTATTGTTAGCATGGGTTTAGACAGCTTTTTAAATTATGCCCCACAGCTGGGTGAACATTGATAATATGTTTCTGTGTTAATATCTATACCTCTCTTATATCTCTAGAGGACTGTACCAAAAATTTTTCTTGATTACCTGACAATTATCAAAATCTATCATTTTTTAGGCTTTTGTGCTAACAACTTTGACTTGGGCCAGTGAAATAAAGATTTGGCTAACCGCTTTTTAAACTTGTGCAGTTTCTTACATAGGCTAAGATTAATGAAGACAAAGTAAAAAGACACCATTCAATGACATTGAAAGTTGCTATCAATGTTCACCAAGCTACTGTGCATAACTGGAAAATCTACCAAAAATGCTTGCGAAAGCCTAAAATTATGTTTACATTCATATACGTTACTAAAGCATTAAAATATGGAGGTTGCTGTGAAAGTTTTGTGTCACATTGTTTGATCATTAATGTGGTTTATAAAATAGCCTTTAAAAATATCAATCTTGCTAACTGCAA
>CAXHLB010000160.1:151356-246356 GCA_964017235.1 Sabellastarte sp. h YS-2021
ACCCTAACCCCTAACCCTAACCCCTAACCCTAACCCCTAACCCTAACCCTAACCCCTAACCTAACCAACCCCTAACCCTAACCCCTAACCCAACCCCTAACCCTAACCCCTAACCCTAACCAACCCCTAACCCTAACCCCTAACCAACCCCCCTAACCCCTAACCCTAACCAACCCCTAACCCCAAACCCTAACCAACCCCTAACCAAACCCTAACCCCTAACCCTAACCAACCCCAACCCCTAACCAACCCCTAACCCTAACCCTAACCCAACCCTAACCCCTAACCCTAACCCCTAACCCCTAACCCTAACCCTAACCCTAACCCCAACCCCTAACCCTAACCAACCCCTAACCCTAACCCCTAACCCTAACCCCTAACCCTAACCCCTAACCCTAACCCCTAACCCCTAACCAACCCCCTAACCAACCCCTAACCCAACCCCTAACCCCTAACCAACCCCTAACCCTAACCCCTAACCCTAACCCAACCCCTAACCCCTAACCAACCCAACCCTAACCCAACCCCTAACCCTAACCCCTAACCAACCCCTAACCCCTAACCCCTAACCCTAACCCAACCCCTAACCCCTAACCCTAACCCCTAACCAACCCCTAACCCCTAACCCCTAACCCCCTAACCAACCCCTAACCCAACCCCTAACCCCTAACCTAACCCCCCAACCCTAACCCCCTAACCCCTAACCCCAACCCAACCCCTAACCCTAACCCCTAACCCCAACCCCTAACCAACCCCTAACCCCTAACCAACCCCTAACCCAACCCCTAACCCAAACCCCTAACCCTAACCCCTAACCCCAACCCTAACCCCTAACCAAACCCCTAACCCTAACCAACCCAACCCCTAACCCTAACCCAACCCCTAACCAACCCAACCCCTAACCCCCTAACCCCTAACCCCTAACCCTAACCCCTAACCCCTAACCCAACCCCTAACCCTAACCCCTAACCCTAACCCCTAACCCCAACCCCTAACCCAACCCCTAACCAACCCCTAACCCCCTAACCCCCTAACCCAACCCCTAACCCAACCCCTAACCCCTAACCAAACCCAACCCCTAACCCTAACCAACCCCTAACCCTAACCCCTAACCCTAACCCTAACCCCTAACCCTAACCCCTAACCCTAACCCCTAACCCCTAACCCCTAACCCTAACCCCTAACCCTAACCCTAACCCCTAACCCTAACCCCCTAACCCTAACCCCTAACCCCCTAACCAACCCCCTAACCAACCCCTAACCTAACCCCTAACCCCTAACCCCTAACCCCTAACCCAACCCCTAACCCTAACCCCTAACCCTAACCCAACCCCTAACCCCTAACCCCTAACCCCTAACCCTAACCCTAACCCCTAACCCCTAACCCTAACCCAACCCCTAACCCTAACCCTAACCCAACCCCTAACCCCTAACCAACCCCTAACCCTAACCCCTAACCCAACCCCTAACCCAACCCTAACCCCAACCCAACCCCTAACCCCAACCCCTAACCCCCTAACCCAACCCAACCCCTAACCCAACCCAACCCCTAACCCCTAACCCCTAACCCAACCCAACCCCTAACCCTAACCCCTAACCAACCCAAACCCTAACCCTAACCCCTAACCAACCCCCCTAACCAACCCAACCCCTAACCCTAACCAACCCCTAACCCCTAACCCTAACCCCTAACCCTAACCCCTAACCAACCCCTAACCCCTAACCCCTAACCCCTAACCCAACCCCTAACCCTAACCCCCTAACCCCCTAACCCTAACCCCTAACCCCTAACCCCTAACCCTAACCCTAACCCTAACCCTAACCCTAAACCCTAACCCAACCCCTAACCAACCCCTAACCCAACCCCTAACCCAACCCCTAACCAACCCAACCCCTAACCCCTAACCCAACCCCTAACCCCTAACCCCTAACCCTAACCCCTAACCCAACCCCTAACCCCTAACCAACCCCTAACCCCTAACCCAACCCCCTAACCCAACCCCTAACCCCCTAACCCCCTAACCCCTAACCAACCCCTAACCCTAACCCTAACCCCTAACCCCAACCCCCCAACCCTAACCCCCTAACCCCTAACCCAACCCCTAACCCAACCCCTAACCAACTACCTAACCCCTAACCCCTAACCCTAACCCCCTAACCCTAACCCCTAACCTAACCAGTCTTGATGAGAACAGTATGAAGCTGATGTAATACTCAACCTTGGCACAGAAACCTAAGAGCCAGGCCCAAAAATATGGTTTTCAGTTTTTGTAGTGATTTTTTCAACAGGAAATCCCTACTAAAACCAAGTTTTGGCCTTCTGTAACCAAGCCATTGAGTCTGCAGACACTGTAATGGTATGGAACTCTTGGCTAGCCTGTGGGAGATTCCCTCTTGCTGTAACAACTGACTGTTTATCCATACTGAACCAAATAATGGACGTTTTCAAAAAATTAACCCCAAACCCCTAATTCTGCCAGAATTGTACTTTCTAGTCATCCTAGGGACTTAAGTAAGGTATGCCTGGATTAGTCTTGATGAGAACAGTATGAAGCTGATGTAATACTCAACCTTGGCACAGAAACCTAAGAGCCAGGCCCAAAAATATGGTTTTCAGTTTTTGTAGTGATTTTTTCAACAGGAAATCCCTACTAAAACCAAGTTTTGGCCTTCTGTAACCAAGCCATTGAGTCTGCAGACACTGTAATGGTATGGAACTCTTGGCTAGCCTGTGGGAGATTCCCTCTTGCTGTAACAACTGACTGTTTATCCATACTGAACCAAATAATGGACGTTTTCAAAAAATTAACCCCAAACCCCTAATTCTGCCAGAATTGTACTTTCTAGTCATCCTAGGGACTTAAGTAAGGTATGCCTGGATTAGTCTTGATGAGAACAGTATGAAGCTGATGTAATACTCAACCTTGGCACAGAAACCTAAGAGCCAGGCCCAAAAATATGGTTTTCAGTTTTTGTAGTGATTTTTTCAACAGGAAATCCCTACTAAAACCAAGTTTTGGCCTTCTGTAACCAAGCCATTGAGTCTGCAGACACTGTAATGGTATGGAACTCTTGGCTAGCCTGTGGGAGATTCCCTCTTGCTGTAACAACTGACTGTTTATCCATACTGAACCAAATAATGGACGTTTTCAAAAAATTAACCCCAAACCCCTAATTCTGCCAGAATTGTACTTTCTAGTCATCCTAGGGACTTAAGTAAGGTATGCCTGGATTAGTCTTGATGAGAACAGTATGAAGCTGATGTAATACTCAACCTTGGCACAGAAACCTAAGAGCCAGGCCCAAAAATATGGTTTTCAGTTTTTGTAGTGATTTTTTCAACAGGAAATCCCTACTAAAACCAAGTTTTGGCCTTCTGTAACCAAGCCATTGAGTCTGCAGACACTGTAATGGTATGGAACTCTTGGCTAGCCTGTGGGAGATTCCCTCTTGCTGTAACAACTGACTGTTTATCCATACTGAACCAAATAATGGACGTTTTCAAAAAATTAACCCCAAACCCCTAATTCTGCCAGAATTGTACTTTCTAGTCATCCTAGGGACTTAAGTAAGGTATGCCTGGATTAGTCTTGATGAGAACAGTATGAAGCTGATGTAATACTCAACCTTGGCACAGAAACCTAAGAGCCAGGCCCAAAAATATGGTTTTCAGTTTTTGTAGTGATTTTTTCAACAGGAAATCCCTACTAAACCCAAGTTTTGGCCTTCTGTAACCAAGCCATTGAGTCTGCAGACACTGTAATGGTATGGAACTCTTGGCTAGCCTGTGGGAGATTCCCTCTTGCTGTAACAACTGACTGTTTATCCATACTGAACCAAATAATGGACGTTTTCAAAAAATTAACCCCAAACCCCTAATTCTGCCAGAATTGTACTTTCTAGTCATCCTAGGGACTTAAGTAAGGTATGCCTGGATTAGTCTTGATGAGAACAGTATGAAGCTGATGTAATACTCAACCTTGGCACAGAAACCTAAGAGCCAGGCCCAAAAATATGGTTTTCAGTTTTTGTAGTGATTTTTTCAACAGGAAATCCCTACTAAAACCAAGTTTTGGCCTTCTGTAACCAAGCCATTGAGTCTGCAGACACTGTAATGGTATGGAACTCTTGGCTAGCCTGTGGGAGATTCCCTCTTGCTGTAACAACTGACTGTTTATCCATACTGAACCAAATAATGGACGTTTTCAAAAAATTAACCCCAAACCCCTAATTCTGCCAGAATTGTACTTTCTAGTCATCCTAGGGACTTAAGTAAGGTATGCCTGGATTAGTCTTGATGAGAACAGTATGAAGCTGATGTAATACTCAACCTTGGCACAGAAACCTAAGAGCCAGGCCCAAAAATATGGTTTTCAGTTTTTGTAGTGATTTTTTCAACAGGAAATCCCTACTAAAACCAAGTTTTGGCCTTCTGTAACCAAGCCATTGAGTCTGCAGACACTGTAATGGTATGGAACTCTTGGCTAGCCTGTGGGAGATTCCCTCTTGCTGTAACAACTGACTGTTTATCCATACTGAACCAAATAATGGACGTTTTCAAAAAATTAACCCCAAACCCCTAATTCTGCCAGAATTGTACTTTCTAGTCATCCTAGGGACTTAAGTAAGGTATGCCTGGATTAGTCTTGATGAGAACAGTATGAAGCTGATGTAATACTCAACCTTGGCACAGAAACCTAAGAGCCAGGCCCAAAAATATGGTTTTCAGTTTTTGTAGTGATTTTTTCAACAGGAAATCCCTACTAAACCCAAGTTTTGGCCTTCTGTAACCAAGCCATTGAGTCTGCAGACACTGTAATGGTATGGAACTCTTGGCTAGCCTGTGGGAGATTCCCTCTTGCTGTAACAACTGACTGTTTATCCATACTGAACCAAATAATGGACGTTTTCAAAAAATTAACCCCAAACCCCTAATTCTGCCAGAATTGTACTTTCTAGTCATCCTAGGGACTTAAGTAAGGTATGCCTGGATTAGTCTTGATGAGAACAGTATGAAGCTGATGTAATACTCAACCTTGGCACAGAAACCTAAGAGCCAGGCCCAAAAATATGGTTTTCAGTTTTTGTAGTGATTTTTTCAACAGGAAATCCCTACTAAAACCAAGTTTTGGCCTTCTGTAACCAAGCCATTGAGTCTGCAGACACTGTAATGGTATGGAACTCTTGGCTAGCCTGTGGGAGATTCCCTCTTGCTGTAACAACTGACTGTTTATCCATACTGAACCAAATAATGGACGTTTTCAAAAAATTAACCCCAAACCCCTAATTCTGCCAGAATTGTACTTTCTAGTCATCCTAGGGACTTAAGTAAGGTATGCCTGGATTAGTCTTGATGAGAACAGTATGAAGCTGATGTAATACTCAACCTTGGCACAGAAACCTAAGAGCCAGGCCCAAAAATATGGTTTTCAGTTTTTGTAGTGATTTTTTCAACAGGAAATCCCTACTAAAACCAAGTTTTGGCCTTCTGTAACCAAGCCATTGAGTCTGCAGACACTGTAATGGTATGGAACTCTTGGCTAGCCTGTGGGAGATTCCCTCTTGCTGTAACAACTGACTGTTTATCCATACTGAACCAAATAATGGACGTTTTCAAAAAATTAACCCCAAACCCCTAATTCTGCCAGAATTGTACTTTCTAGTCATCCTAGGGACTTAAGTAAGGTATGCCTGGATTAGTCTTGATGAGAACAGTATGAAGCTGATGTAATACTCAACCTTGGCACAGAAACCTAAGAGCCAGGCCCAAAAATATGGTTTTCAGTTTTTGTAGTGATTTTTTCAACAGGAAATCCCTACTAAAACCAAGTTTTGGCCTTCTGTAACCAAGCCATTGAGTCTGCAGACACTGTAATGGTATGGAACTCTTGGCTAGCCTGTTCCCTACTAAAACCAAGTTTTGGCCTTCTGTAACCAAGCCATTGAGTCTGCAGACACTGTAATGGTATGGAACTCTTGGCTAGCCTGTGGGAGATTCCCTCTTGCTGTAAACAACTGACTGTTTATCCATACTGACCAAATAATGGACGTTTTCAAAAAATTAACCCCAAACCCCTAATTCTGCCAGAATTGTACTTTCTAGTCATCCTAGGGACTTAAGTAAGGTATGCTGGATTAGTCTTGATGCGAACAGTATGAAGCTATTCCCTACTAAAACCAAGTTTTGGCCTTCTGTAACCAAGCCATTGAGTCTGCAGACACTGTAATGGTATGGAACTCTTGGCTAGCCTGTGGGAGATTCCCTCTTGCTGTAACAACTGACTGTTTATCCATACTGAACCAAATAATGGACGTTTTCAAAAAATTAACCCCAAACCCCTAATTCTGCCAGAATTGTACTTTCTAGTCATCCTAGGGACTTAAGTAAGGTATGCCTGGATTAGTCTTGATGAGAACAGTATGAAGCTGATGTAATACTCAACCTTGGCACAGAAACCTAAGAGCCAGGCCCAAAAATATGGTTTTCAGTTTTTGTAGTGATTTTTTCAACAGGAAATCCCTACTAAAACCAAGTTTTGGCCTTCTGTAACCAAGCCATTGAGTCTGCAGACACTGTAATGGTATGGAACTCTTGGCTAGCCTGTGGGAGATTCCCTCTTGCTGTAACAACTGACTGTTTATCCATACTGAACCAAATAATGGACGTTTTCAAAAAATTAACCCCAAACCCCTAATTCTGCCAGAATTGTACTTTCTAGTCATCCTAGGGACTTAAGTAAGGTATGCCTGGATTAGTCTTGATGAGAACAGTATGAAGCTGATGTAATACTCAACCTTGGCACAGAAACCTAAGAGCCAGGCCCAAAAATATGGTTTTCAGTTTTTGTAGTGATTTTTTCAACAGGAAATCCCTACTAAAACCAAGTTTTGGCCTTCTGTAACCAAGCCATTGAGTCTGCAGACACTGTAATGGTATGGAACTCTTGGCTAGCCTGTGGGAGATTCCCTCTTGCTGTAACAACTGACTGTTTATCCATACTGAACCAAATAATGGACGTTTTCAAAAAATTAACCCCAAACCCCTAATTCTGCCAGAATTGTACTTTCTAGTCATCCTAGGGACTTAAGTAAGGTATGCCTGGATTAGTCTTGATGAGAACAGTATGAAGCTGATGTAATACTCAACCTTGGCACAGAAACCTAAGAGCCAGGCCCAAAAATATGGTTTTCAGTTTTTGTAGTGATTTTTTCAACAGGAAATCCCTACTAAAACCAAGTTTTGGCCTTCTGTAACCAAGCCATTGAGTCTGCAGACACTGTAATGGTATGGAACTCTTGGCTAGCCTGTGGGAGATTCCCTCTTGCTGTAACAACTGACTGTTTATCCATACTGAACCAAATAATGGACGTTTTCAAAAAATTAACCCCAAACCCCTAATTCTGCCAGAATTGTACTTTCTAGTCATCCTAGGGACTTAAGTAAGGTATGCCTGGATTAGTCTTGATGAGAACAGTATGAAGCTGATGTAATACTCAACCTTGGCACAGAAACCTAAGAGCCAGGCCCAAAAATATGGTTTTCAGTTTTTGTAGTGATTTTTTCAACAGGAAATCCCTACTAAAACCAAGTTTTGGCCTTCTGTAACCAAGCCATTGAGTCTGCAGACACTGTAATGGTATGGAACTCTTGGCTAGCCTGTGGGAGATTCCCTCTTGCTGTAACAACTGACTGTTTATCCATACTGAACCAAATAATGGACGTTTTCAAAAAATTAACCCCAAACCCCTAATTCTGCCAGAATTGTACTTTCTAGTCATCCTAGGGACTTAAGTAAGGTATGCCTGGATTAGTCTTGATGAGAACAGTATGAAGCTGATGTAATACTCAACCTTGGCACAGAAACCTAAGAGCCAGGCCCAAAAATATGGTTTTCAGTTTTTGTAGTGATTTTTTCAACAGGAAATCCCTACTAAAACCAAGTTTTGGCCTTCTGTAACCAAGCCATTGAGTCTGCAGACACTGTAATGGTATGGAACTCTTGGCTAGCCTGTGGGAGATTCCCTCTTGCTGTAACAACTGACTGTTTATCCATACTGAACCAAATAATGGACGTTTTCAAAAAATTAACCCCAAACCCCTAATTCTGCCAGAATTGTACTTTCTAGTCATCCTAGGGACTTAAGTAAGGTATGCCTGGATTAGTCTTGATGAGAACAGTATGAAGCTGATGTAATACTCAACCTTGGCACAGAAACCTAAGAGCCAGGCCCAAAAATATGGTTTTCAGTTTTTGTAGTGATTTTTTCAACAGGAAATCCCTACTAAAACCAAGTTTTGGCCTTCTGTAACCAAGCCATTGAGTCTGCAGACACTGTAATGGTATGGAACTCTTGGCTAGCCTGTGGGAGATTCCCTCTTGCTGTAACAACTGACTGTTTATCCATACTGAACCAAATAATGGACGTTTTCAAAAAATTAACCCCAAACCCCTAATTCTGCCAGAATTGTACTTTCTAGTCATCCTAGGGACTTAAGTAAGGTATGCCTGGATTAGTCTTGATGAGAACAGTATGAAGCTGATGTAATACTCAACCTTGGCACAGAAACCTAAGAGCCAGGCCCAAAAATATGGTTTTCAGTTTTTGTAGTGATTTTTTCAACAGGAAATCCCTACTAAAACCAAGTTTTGGCCTTCTGTAACCAAGCCATTGAGTCTGCAGACACTGTAATGGTATGGAACTCTTGGCTAGCCTGTGGGAGATTCCCTCTTGCTGTAACAACTGACTGTTTATCCATACTGAACCAAATAATGGACGTTTTCAAAAAATTAACCCCAAACCCCTAATTCTGCCAGAATTGTACTTTCTAGTCATCCTAGGGACTTAAGTAAGGTATGCCTGGATTAGTCTTGATGAGAACAGTATGAAGCTGATGTAATACTCAACCTTGGCACAGAAACCTAAGAGCCAGGCCCAAAAATATGGTTTTCAGTTTTTGTAGTGATTTTTTCAACAGGAAATCCCTACTAAAACCAAGTTTTGGCCTTCTGTAACCAAGCCATTGAGTCTGCAGACACTGTAATGGTATGGAACTCTTGGCTAGCCTGTGGGAGATTCCCTCTTGCTGTAACAACTGACTGTTTATCCATACTGAACCAAATAATGGACGTTTTCAAAAAATTAACCCCAAACCCCTAATTCTGCCAGAATTGTACTTTCTAGTCATCCTAGGGACTTAAGTAAGGTATGCCTGGATTAGTCTTGATGAGAACAGTATGAAGCTGATGTAATACTCAACCTTGGCACAGAAACCTAAGAGCCAGGCCCAAAAATATGGTTTTCAGTTTTTGTAGTGATTTTTTCAACAGGAAATCCCTACTAAAACCAAGTTTTGGCCTTCTGTAACCAAGCCATTGAGTCTGCAGACACTGTAATGGTATGGAACTCTTGGCTAGCCTGTGGGAGATTCCCTCTTGCTGTAACAACTGACTGTTTATCCATACTGAACCAAATAATGGACGTTTTCAAAAAATTAACCCCAAACCCCTAATTCTGCCAGAATTGTACTTTCTAGTCATCCTAGGGACTTAAGTAAGGTATGCCTGGATTAGTCTTGATGAGAACAGTATGAAGCTGATGTAATACTCAACCTTGGCACAGAAACCTAAGAGCCAGGCCCAAAAATATGGTTTTCAGTTTTTGTAGTGATTTTTTCAACAGGAAATCCCTACTAAAACCAAGTTTTGGCCTTCTGTAACCAAGCCATTGAGTCTGCAGACACTGTAATGGTATGGAACTCTTGGCTAGCCTGTGGGAGATTCCCTCTTGCTGTAACAACTGACTGTTTATCCATACTGAACCAAATAATGGACGTTTTCAAAAAATTAACCCCAAACCCCTAATTCTGCCAGAATTGTACTTTCTAGTCATCCTAGGGACTTAAGTAAGGTATGCCTGGATTAGTCTTGATGAGAACAGTATGAAGCTGATGTAATACTCAACCTTGGCACAGAAACCTAAGAGCCAGGCCCAAAAATATGGTTTTCAGTTTTTGTAGTGATTTTTTCAACAGGAAATCCCTACTAAAACCAAGTTTTGGCCTTCTGTAACCAAGCCATTGAGTCTGCAGACACTGTAATGGTATGGAACTCTTGGCTAGCCTGTGGGAGATTCCCTCTTGCTGTAACAACTGACTGTTTATCCATACTGAACCAAATAATGGACGTTTTCAAAAAATTAACCCCAAACCCCTAATTCTGCCAGAATTGTACTTTCTAGTCATCCTAGGGACTTAAGTAAGGTATGCCTGGATTAGTCTTGATGAGAACAGTATGAAGCTGATGTAATACTCAACCTTGGCACAGAAACCTAAGAGCCAGGCCCAAAAATATGGTTTTCAGTTTTTGTAGTGATTTTTTCAACAGGAAATCCCTACTAAAACCAAGTTTTGGCCTTCTGTAACCAAGCCATTGAGTCTGCAGACACTGTAATGGTATGGAACTCTTGGCTAGCCTGTGGGAGATTCCCTCTTGCTGTAACAACTGACTGTTTATCCATACTGAACCAAATAATGGACGTTTTCAAAAAATTAACCCCAAACCCCTAATTCTGCCAGAATTGTACTTTCTAGTCATCCTAGGGACTTAAGTAAGGTATGCCTGGATTAGTCTTGATGAGAACAGTATGAAGCTGATGTAATACTCAACCTTGGCACAGAAACCTAAGAGCCAGGCCCAAAAATATGGTTTTCAGTTTTTGTAGTGATTTTTTCAACAGGAAATCCCTACTAAAACCAAGTTTTGGCCTTCTGTAACCAAGCCATTGAGTCTGCAGACACTGTAATGGTATGGAACTCTTGGCTAGCCTGTGGGAGATTCCCTCTTGCTGTAACAACTGACTGTTTATCCATACTGAACCAAATAATGGACGTTTTCAAAAAATTAACCCCAAACCCCTAATTCTGCCAGAATTGTACTTTCTAGTCATCCTAGGGACTTAAGTAAGGTATGCCTGGATTAGTCTTGATGAGAACAGTATGAAGCTGATGTAATACTCAACCTTGGCACAGAAACCTAAGAGCCAGGCCCAAAAATATGGTTTTCAGTTTTTGTAGTGATTTTTTCAACAGGAAATCCCTACTAAAACCAAGTTTTGGCCTTCTGTAACCAAGCCATTGAGTCTGCAGACACTGTAATGGTATGGAACTCTTGGCTAGCCTGTGGGAGATTCCCTCTTGCTGTAACAACTGACTGTTTATCCATACTGAACCAAATAATGGACGTTTTCAAAAAATTAACCCCAAACCCCTAATTCTGCCAGAATTGTACTTTCTAGTCATCCTAGGGACTTAAGTAAGGTATGCCTGGATTAGTCTTGATGAGAACAGTATGAAGCTGATGTAATACTCAACCTTGGCACAGAAACCTAAGAGCCAGGCCCAAAAATATGGTTTTCAGTTTTTGTAGTGATTTTTTCAACAGGAAATCCCTACTAAAACCAAGTTTTGGCCTTCTGTAACCAAGCCATTGAGTCTGCAGACACTGTAATGGTATGGAACTCTTGGCTAGCCTGTGGGAGATTCCCTCTTGCTGTAACAACTGACTGTTTATCCATACTGAACCAAATAATGGACGTTTTCAAAAAATTAACCCCAAACCCCTAATTCTGCCAGAATTGTACTTTCTAGTCATCCTAGGGACTTAAGTAAGGTATGCCTGGATTAGTCTTGATGAGAACAGTATGAAGCTGATGTAATACTCAACCTTGGCACAGAAACCTAAGAGCCAGGCCCAAAAATATGGTTTTCAGTTTTTGTAGTGATTTTTTCAACAGGAAATCCCTACTAAAACCAAGTTTTGGCCTTCTGTAACCAAGCCATTGAGTCTGCAGACACTGTAATGGTATGGAACTCTTGGCTAGCCTGTGGGAGATTCCCTCTTGCTGTAACAACTGACTGTTTATCCATACTGAACCAAATAATGGACGTTTTCAAAAAATTAACCCCAAACCCCTAATTCTGCCAGAATTGTACTTTCTAGTCATCCTAGGGACTTAAGTAAGGTATGCCTGGATTAGTCTTGATGAGAACAGTATGAAGCTGATGTAATACTCAACCTTGGCACAGAAACCTAAGAGCCAGGCCCAAAAATATGGTTTTCAGTTTTTGTAGTGATTTTTTCAACAGGAAATCCCTACTAAAACCAAGTTTTGGCCTTCTGTAACCAAGCCATTGAGTCTGCAGACACTGTAATGGTATGGAACTCTTGGCTAGCCTGTGGGAGATTCCCTCTTGCTGTAACAACTGACTGTTTATCCATACTGAACCAAATAATGGACGTTTTCAAAAAATTAACCCCAAACCCCTAATTCTGCCAGAATTGTACTTTCTAGTCATCCTAGGGACTTAAGTAAGGTATGCCTGGATTAGTCTTGATGAGAACAGTATGAAGCTGATGTAATACTCAACCTTGGCACAGAAACCTAAGAGCCAGGCCCAAAAATATGGTTTTCAGTTTTTGTAGTGATTTTTTCAACAGGAAATCCCTACTAAAACCAAGTTTTGGCCTTCTGTAACCAAGCCATTGAGTCTGCAGACACTGTAATGGTATGGAACTCTTGGCTAGCCTGTGGGAGATTCCCTCTTGCTGTAACAACTGACTGTTTATCCATACTGAACCAAATAATGGACGTTTTCAAAAAATTAACCCCAAACCCCTAATTCTGCCAGAATTGTACTTTCTAGTCATCCTAGGGACTTAAGTAAGGTATGCCTGGATTAGTCTTGATGAGAACAGTATGAAGCTGATGTAATACTCAACCTTGGCACAGAAACCTAAGAGCCAGGCCCAAAAATATGGTTTTCAGTTTTTGTAGTGATTTTTTCAACAGGAAATCCCTACTAAAACCAAGTTTTGGCCTTCTGTAACCAAGCCATTGAGTCTGCAGACACTGTAATGGTATGGAACTCTTGGCTAGCCTGTGGGAGATTCCCTCTTGCTGTAACAACTGACTGTTTATCCATACTGAACCAAATAATGGACGTTTTCAAAAAATTAACCCCAAACCCCTAATTCTGCCAGAATTGTACTTTCTAGTCATCCTAGGGACTTAAGTAAGGTATGCCTGGATTAGTCTTGATGAGAACAGTATGAAGCTGATGTAATACTCAACCTTGGCACAGAAACCTAAGAGCCAGGCCCAAAAATATGGTTTTCAGTTTTTGTAGTGATTTTTTCAACAGGAAATCCCTACTAAAACCAAGTTTTGGCCTTCTGTAACCAAGCCATTGAGTCTGCAGACACTGTAATGGTATGGAACTCTTGGCTAGCCTGTGGGAGATTCCCTCTTGCTGTAACAACTGACTGTTTATCCATACTGAACCAAATAATGGACGTTTTCAAAAAATTAACCCCAAACCCCTAATTCTGCCAGAATTGTACTTTCTAGTCATCCTAGGGACTTAAGTAAGGTATGCCTGGATTAGTCTTGATGAGAACAGTATGAAGCTGATGTAATACTCAACCTTGGCACAGAAACCTAAGAGCCAGGCCCAAAAATATGGTTTTCAGTTTTTGTAGTGATTTTTTCAACAGGAAATCCCTACTAAAACCAAGTTTTGGCCTTCTGTAACCAAGCCATTGAGTCTGCAGACACTGTAATGGTATGGAACTCTTGGCTAGCCTGTGGGAGATTCCCTCTTGCTGTAACAACTGACTGTTTATCCATACTGAACCAAATAATGGACGTTTTCAAAAAATTAACCCCAAACCCCTAATTCTGCCAGAATTGTACTTTCTAGTCATCCTAGGGACTTAAGTAAGGTATGCCTGGATTAGTCTTGATGAGAACAGTATGAAGCTGATGTAATACTCAACCTTGGCACAGAAACCTAAGAGCCAGGCCCAAAAATATGGTTTTCAGTTTTTGTAGTGATTTTTTCAACAGGAAATCCCTACTAAAACCAAGTTTTGGCCTTCTGTAACCAAGCCATTGAGTCTGCAGACACTGTAATGGTATGGAACTCTTGGCTAGCCTGTGGGAGATTCCCTCTTGCTGTAACAACTGACTGTTTATCCATACTGAACCAAATAATGGACGTTTTCAAAAAATTAACCCCAAACCCCTAATTCTGCCAGAATTGTACTTTCTAGTCATCCTAGGGACTTAAGTAAGGTATGCCTGGATTAGTCTTGATGAGAACAGTATGAAGCTGATGTAATACTCAACCTTGGCACAGAAACCTAAGAGCCAGGCCCAAAAATATGGTTTTCAGTTTTTGTAGTGATTTTTTCAACAGGAAATCCCTACTAAAACCAAGTTTTGGCCTTCTGTAACCAAGCCATTGAGTCTGCAGACACTGTAATGGTATGGAACTCTTGGCTAGCCTGTGGGAGATTCCCTCTTGCTGTAACAACTGACTGTTTATCCATACTGAACCAAATAATGGACGTTTTCAAAAAATTAACCCCAAACCCCTAATTCTGCCAGAATTGTACTTTCTAGTCATCCTAGGGACTTAAGTAAGGTATGCCTGGATTAGTCTTGATGAGAACAGTATGAAGCTGATGTAATACTCAACCTTGGCACAGAAACCTAAGAGCCAGGCCCAAAAATATGGTTTTCAGTTTTTGTAGTGATTTTTTCAACAGGAAATCCCTACTAAAACCAAGTTTTGGCCTTCTGTAACCAAGCCATTGAGTCTGCAGACACTGTAATGGTATGGAACTCTTGGCTAGCCTGTGGGAGATTCCCTCTTGCTGTAACAACTGACTGTTTATCCATACTGAACCAAATAATGGACATTTTCAAAAAATTAACCCCAAACCCCTAATTCTGCCAGAATTGTACTTTCTAGTCATCCTAGGGACTTAAGTAAGGTATGCCTGGATTAGTCTTGATAAGAACAGTATGAAGCTGATGTAATACTCAACCTTGGCACAGAAACCTAAGAGCCAGGCCCAAAAATATGGTTTTCAGTTTTTGTAGTGATTTTTTCAACAGGAAATCCCTACTAAAACCAAGTTTTGGCCTTCTGTAACCAAGCCATTGAGTCTGCAGACACTGTAATGGTATGGAACTCTTGGCTAGCCTGTGGGAGATTCCCTCTTGCTGTAACAACTGACTGTTTATCCATACTGAACCAAATAATGGACGTTTTCAAAAAATTAACACCAAACCCCTAATTCTGCCAGAATTGTACTTTCTAGTCATCCTAGGGACTTAAGTAAGGTATGCCTGGATTAGTCTTGATGAGAACAGTATGAAGCTGATGTAATACTCAACCTTGGCACAGAAACCTAAGAGCCAGGCCCAAAAATATGGTTTTCAGTTTTTGTAGTGATTTTTTCAACAGGAAATCCCTACTAAAACCAAATTTTGGCCTTCTGTAACCAAGCCATTGAGTCTGCAGACACTGTAATGGTATGGAACTCTTGGCTAGCCTGTGGGAGATTCCCTCTTGCTGTAACAACTGACTGTTTATCCATACTGAACCAAATAATGGACGTTTTCAAAAAATTAACCCCAAACCCCTAATTCTGCCAGAATTGTACTTTCTAGTCATCCTAGGGACTTAAGTAAGGTATGCCTGGATTAGTCTTGATGAGAACAGTATGAAGCTGATGTAATACTCAACCTTGGCACAGAAACCTAAGAGCCAGGCCCAAAAATATGGTTTTCAGTTTTTGTAGTGATTTTTTCAACAGGAAATCCCTACTAAAACCAAGTTTTGGCCTTCTGTAACCAAGCCATTGAGTCTGCAGACACTGTAATGGTATGGAACTCTTGGCTAGCCTGTGGGAGATTCCCTCTTGCTGTAACAACTGACTGTTTATCCATACTGAACCAAATAATGGACATTTTCAAAAAATTAACCCCAAACCCCTAATTCTGCCAGAATTGTACTTTCTAGTCATCCTAGGGACTTAAGTAAGGTATGCCTGGATTAGTCTTGATGAGAACAGTATGAAGCTGATGTAATACTCAACCTTGGCACAGAAACCTAAGAGCCAGGCCCAAAAATATGGTTTTCAGTTTTTGTAGTGATTTTTTCAACAGGAAATCCCTACTAAAACCAAGTTTTGGCCTTCTGTAACCAAGCCATTGAGTCTGCAGACACTGTAATGGTATGGAACTCTTGGCTAGCCTGTGGGAGATTCCCTCTTGCTGTAACAACTGACTGTTTATCCATACTGAACCAAATAATGGACGTTTTCAAAAAATTAACCCCAAACCCCTAATTCTGCCAGAATTGTACTTTCTAGTCATCCTAGGGACTTAAGTAAGGTATGCCTGGATTAGTCTTGATGAGAACAGTATGAAGCTGATGTAATACTCAACCTTGGCACAGAAACCTAAGAGCCAGGCCCAAAAATATGGTTTTCAGTTTTTGTAGTGATTTTTTCAACAGGAAATCCCTACTAAAACCAAGTTTTGGCCTTCTGTAACCAAGCCATTGAGTCTGCAGACACTGTAATGGTATGGAACTCTTGGCTAGCCTGTGGGAGATTCCCTCTTGCTGTAACAACTGACTGTTTATCCATACTGAACCAAATAATGGACATTTTCAAAAAATTAACCCCAAACCCCTAATTCTGCCAGAATTGTACTTTCTAGTCATCCTAGGGACTTAAGTAAGGTATGCCTGGATTAGTCTTGATAAGAACAGTATGAAGCTGATGTAATACTCAACCTTGGCACAGAAACCTAAGAGCCAGGCCCAAAAATATGGTTTTCAGTTTTTGTAGTGATTTTTTCAACAGGAAATCCCTACTAAAACCAAATTTTGGCCTTCTGTAACCAAGCCATTGAGTCTGCAGACACTGTAATGGTATGGAACTCTTGGCTAGCCTGTGGGAGATTCCCTCTTGCTGTAACAACTGACTGTTTATCCATACTGAACCAAATAATGGACGTTTTCAAAAAATTAACCCCAAACCCCTAATTCTGCCAGAATTGTACTTTCTAGTCATCCTAGGGACTTAAGTAAGGTATGCCTGGATTAGTCTTGATGAGAACAGTATGAAGCTGATGTAATACTCAACCTTGGCACAGAAACCTAAGAGCCAGGCCCAAAAATATGGTTTTCAGTTTTTGTAGTGATTTTTTCAACAGGAAATCCCTACTAAAACCAAGTTTTGGCCTTCTGTAACCAAGCCATTGAGTCTGCAGACACTGTAATGGTATGGAACTCTTGGCTAGCCTGTGGGAGATTCCCTCTTGCTGTAACAACTGACTGTTTATCCATACTGAACCAAATAATGGACATTTTCAAAAAATTAACCCCAAACCCCTAATTCTGCCAGAATTGTACTTTCTAGTCATCCTAGGGACTTAAGTAAGGTATGCCTGGATTAGTCTTGATGAGAACAGTATGAAGCTGATGTAATACTCAACCTTGGCACAGAAACCTAAGAGCCAGGCCCAAAAATATGGTTTTCAGTTTTTGTAGTGATTTTTTCAACAGGAAATCCCTACTAAAACCAAGTTTTGGCCTTCTGTAACCAAGCCATTGAGTCTGCAGACACTGTAATGGTATGGAACTCTTGGCTAGCCTGTGGGAGATTCCCTCTTGCTGTAACAACTGACTGTTTATCCATACTGAACCAAATAATGGACGTTTTCAAAAAATTAACCCCAAACCCCTAATTCTGCCAGAATTGTACTTTCTAGTCATCCTAGGGACTTAAGTAAGGTATGCCTGGATTAGTCTTGATGAGAACAGTATGAAGCTGATGTAATACTCAACCTTGGCACAGAAACCTAAGAGCCAGGCCCAAAAATATGGTTTTCAGTTTTTGTAGTGATTTTTTCAACAGGAAATCCCTACTAAAACCAAGTTTTGGCCTTCTGTAACCAAGCCATTGAGTCTGCAGACACTGTAATGGTATGGAACTCTTGGCTAGCCTGTGGGAGATTCCCTCTTGCTGTAACAACTGACTGTTTATCCATACTGAACCAAATAATGGACATTTTCAAAAAATTAACCCCAAACCCCTAATTCTGCCAGAATTGTACTTTCTAGTCATCCTAGGGACTTAAGTAAGGTATGCCTGGATTAGTCTTGATAAGAACAGTATGAAGCTGATGTAATACTCAACCTTGGCACAGAAACCTAAGAGCCAGGCCCAAAAATATGGTTTTCAGTTTTTGTAGTGATTTTTTCAACAGGAAATCCCTACTAAAACCAAGTTTTGGCCTTCTGTAACCAAGCCATTGAGTCTGCAGACACTGTAATGGTATGGAACTCTTGGCTAGCCTGTGGGAGATTCCCTCTTGCTGTAACAACTGACTGTTTATCCATACTGAACCAAATAATGGACGTTTTCAAAAAATTAACCCCAAACCCCTAATTCTGCCAGAATTGTACTTTCTAGTCATCCTAGGGACTTAAGTAAGGTATGCCTGGATTAGTCTTGATGAGAACAGTATGAAGCTGATGTAATACTCAACCTTGGCACAGAAACCTAAGAGCCAGGCCCAAAAATATGGTTTTCAGTTTTTGTAGTGATTTTTTCAACAGGAAATCCCTACTAAAACCAAATTTTGGCCTTCTGTAACCAAGCCATTGAGTCTGCAGACACTGTAATGGTATGGAACTCTTGGCTAGCCTGTGGGAGATTCCCTCTTGCTGTAACAACTGACTGTTTATCCATACTGAACCAAATAATGGACGTTTTCAAAAAATTAACCCCAAACCCCTAATTCTGCCAGAATTGTACTTTCTAGTCATCCTAGGGACTTAAGTAAGGTATGCCTGGATTAGTCTTGATGAGAACAGTATGAAGCTGATGTAATACTCAACCTTGGCACAGAAACCTAAGAGCCAGGCCCAAAAATATGGTTTTCAGTTTTTGTAGTGATTTTTTCAACAGGAAATCCCTACTAAAACCAAGTTTTGGCCTTCTGTAACCAAGCCATTGAGTCTGCAGACACTGTAATGGTATGGAACTCTTGGCTAGCCTGTGGGAGATTCCCTCTTGCTGTAACAACTGACTGTTTATCCATACTGAACCAAATAATGGACGTTTTCAAAAAATTAACCCCAAACCCCTAATTCTGCCAGAATTGTACTTTCTAGTCATCCTAGGGACTTAAGTAAGGTATGCCTGGATTAGTCTTGATGAGAACAGTATGAAGCTGATGTAATACTCAACCTTGGCACAGAAACCTAAGAGCCAGGCCCAAAAATATGGTTTTCAGTTTTTGTAGTGATTTTTTCAACAGGAAATCCCTACTAAAACCAAGTTTTGGCCTTCTGTAACCAAGCCATTGAGTCTGCAGACACTGTAATGGTATGGAACTCTTGGCTAGCCTGTGGGAGATTCCCTCTTGCTGTAACAACTGACTGTTTATCCATACTGAACCAAATAATGGACGTTTTCAAAAAATTAACCCCAAACCCCTAATTCTGCCAGAATTGTACTTTCTAGTCATCCTAGGGACTTAAGTAAGGTATGCCTGGATTAGTCTTGATGAGAACAGTATGAAGCTGATGTAATACTCAACCTTGGCACAGAAACCTAAGAGCCAGGCCCAAAAATATGGTTTTCAGTTTTTGTAGTGATTTTTTCAACAGGAAATCCCTACTAAAACCAAGTTTTGGCCTTCTGTAACCAAGCCATTGAGTCTGCAGACACTGTAATGGTATGGAACTCTTGGCTAGCCTGTGGGAGATTCCCTCTTGCTGTAACAACTGACTGTTTATCCATACTGAACCAAATAATGGACGTTTTCAAAAAATTAACCCCAAACCCCTAATTCTGCCAGAATTGTACTTTCTAGTCATCCTAGGGACTTAAGTAAGGTATGCCTGGATTAGTCTTGATGAGAACAGTATGAAGCTGATGTAATACTCAACCTTGGCACAGAAACCTAAGAGCCAGGCCCAAAAATATGGTTTTCAGTTTTTGTAGTGATTTTTTCAACAGGAAATCCCTACTAAAACCAAGTTTTGGCCTTCTGTAACCAAGCCATTGAGTCTGCAGACACTGTAATGGTATGGAACTCTTGGCTAGCCTGTGGGAGATTCCCTCTTGCTGTAACAACTGACTGTTTATCCATACTGAACCAAATAATGGACGTTTTCAAAAAATTAACCCCAAACCCCTAATTCTGCCAGAATTGTACTTTCTAGTCATCCTAGGGACTTAAGTAAGGTATGCCTGGATTAGTCTTGATGAGAACAGTATGAAGCTGATGTAATACTCAACCTTGGCACAGAAACCTAAGAGCCAGGCCCAAAAATATGGTTTTCAGTTTTTGTAGTGATTTTTTCAACAGGAAATCCCTACTAAAACCAAGTTTTGGCCTTCTGTAACCAAGCCATTGAGTCTGCAGACACTGTAATGGTATGGAACTCTTGGCTAGCCTGTGGGAGATTCCCTCTTGCTGTAACAACTGACTGTTTATCCATACTGAACCAAATAATGGACGTTTTCAAAAAATTAACCCCAAACCCCTAATTCTGCCAGAATTGTACTTTCTAGTCATCCTAGGGACTTAAGTAAGGTATGCCTGGATTAGTCTTGATGAGAACAGTATGAAGCTGATGTAATACTCAACCTTGGCACAGAAACCTAAGAGCCAGGCCCAAAAATATGGTTTTCAGTTTTTGTAGTGATTTTTTCAACAGGAAATCCCTACTAAAACCAAGTTTTGGCCTTCTGTAACCAAGCCATTGAGTCTGCAGACACTGTAATGGTATGGAACTCTTGGCTAGCCTGTGGGAGATTCCCTCTTGCTGTAACAACTGACTGTTTATCCATACTGAACCAAATAATGGACGTTTTCAAAAAATTAACCCCAAACCCCTAATTCTGCCAGAATTGTACTTTCTAGTCATCCTAGGGACTTAAGTAAGGTATGCCTGGATTAGTCTTGATGAGAACAGTATGAAGCTGATGTAATACTCAATCTTGGCACAGAAACCTAAGAGCCAGGCCCAAAAATATGGTTTTCAGTTTTTGTAGTGATTTTTTCAACAGGAAATCCCTACTAAAACCAAGTTTTGGCCTTCTGTAACCAAGCCATTGAGTCTGCAGACACTGTAATGGTATGGAACTCTTGGCTAGCCTGTGGGAGATTCCCTCTTGCTGTAACAACTGACTGTTTATCCATACTGAACCAAATAATGGACATTTTCAAAAAATTAACCCCAAACCCCTAATTCTGCCAGAATTGTACTTTCTAGTCATCCTAGGGACTTAAGTAAGGTATGCCTGGATTAGTCTTGATAAGAACAGTATGAAGCTGATGTAATACTCAACCTTGGCACAGAAACCTAAGAGCCAGGCCCAAAAATATGGTTTTCAGTTTTTGTAGTGATTTTTTCAACAGGAAATCCCTACTAAAACCAAGTTTTGGCCTTCTGTAACCAAGCCATTGAGTCTGCAGACACTGTAATGGTATGGAACTCTTGGCTAGCCTGTGGGAGATTCCCTCTTGCTGTAACAACTGACTGTTTATCCATACTGAACCAAATAATGGACGTTTTCAAAAAATTAACCCCAAACCCCTAATTCTGCCAGAATTGTACTTTCTAGTCATCCTAGGGACTTAAGTAAGGTATGCCTGGATTAGTCTTGATGAGAACAGTATGAAGCTGATGTAATACTCAACCTTGGCACAGAAACCTAAGAGCCAGGCCCAAAAATATGGTTTTCAGTTTTTGTAGTGATTTTTTCAACAGGAAATCCCTACTAAAACCAAGTTTTGGCCTTCTGTAACCAAGCCATTGAGTCTGCAGACACTGTAATGGTATGGAACTCTTGGCTAGCCTGTGGGAGATTCCCTCTTGCTGTAACAACTGACTGTTTATCCATACTGAACCAAATAATGGACATTTTCAAAAAATTAACCCCAAACCCCTAATTCTGCCAGAATTGTACTTTCTAGTCATCCTAGGGACTTAAGTAAGGTATGCCTGGATTAGTCTTGATAAGAACAGTATGAAGCTGATGTAATACTCAACCTTGGCACAGAAACCTAAGAGCCAGGCCCAAAAATATGGTTTTCAGTTTTTGTAGTGATTTTTTCAACAGGAAATCCCTACTAAAACCAAGTTTTGGCCTTCTGTAACCAAGCCATTGAGTCTGCAGACACTGTAATGGTATGGAACTCTTGGCTAGCCTGTGGGAGATTCCCTCTTGCTGTAACAACTGACTGTTTATCCATACTGAACCAAATAATGGACGTTTTCAAAAAATTAACCCCAAACCCCTAATTCTGCCAGAATTGTACTTTCTAGTCATCCTAGGGACTTAAGTAAGGTATGCCTGGATTAGTCTTGATGAGAACAGTATGAAGCTGATGTAATACTCAACCTTGGCACAGAAACCTAAGAGCCAGGCCCAAAAATATGGTTTTCAGTTTTTGTAGTGATTTTTTCAACAGGAAATCCCTACTAAAACCAAATTTTGGCCTTCTGTAACCAAGCCATTGAGTCTGCAGACACTGTAATGGTATGGAACTCTTGGCTAGCCTGTGGGAGATTCCCTCTTGCTGTAACAACTGACTGTTTATCCATACTGAACCAAATAATGGACGTTTTCAAAAAATTAACCCCAAACCCCTAATTCTGCCAGAATTGTACTTTCTAGTCATCCTAGGGACTTAAGTAAGGTATGCCTGGATTAGTCTTGATGAGAACAGTATGAAGCTGATGTAATACTCAACCTTGGCACAGAAACCTAAGAGCCAGGCCCAAAAATATGGTTTTCAGTTTTTGTAGTGATTTTTTCAACAGGAAATCCCTACTAAAACCAAGTTTTGGCCTTCTGTAACCAAGCCATTGAGTCTGCAGACACTGTAATGGTATGGAACTCTTGGCTAGCCTGTGGGAGATTCCCTCTTGCTGTAACAACTGACTGTTTATCCATACTGAACCAAATAATGGACGTTTTCAAAAAATTAACCCCAAACCCCTAATTCTGCCAGAATTGTACTTTCTAGTCATCCTAGGGACTTAAGTAAGGTATGCCTGGATTAGTCTTGATGAGAACAGTATGAAGCTGATGTAATACTCAACCTTGGCACAGAAACCTAAGAGCCAGGCCCAAAAATATGGTTTTCAGTTTTTGTAGTGATTTTTTCAACAGGAAATCCCTACTAAAACCAAGTTTTGGCCTTCTGTAACCAAGCCATTGAGTCTGCAGACACTGTAATGGTATGGAACTCTTGGCTAGCCTGTGGGAGATTCCCTCTTGCTGTAACAACTGACTGTTTATCCATACTGAACCAAATAATGGACGTTTTCAAAAAATTAACCCCAAACCCCTAATTCTGCCAGAATTGTACTTTCTAGTCATCCTAGGGACTTAAGTAAGGTATGCCTGGATTAGTCTTGATGAGAACAGTATGAAGCTGATGTAATACTCAATCTTGGCACAGAAACCTAAGAGCCAGGCCCAAAAATATGGTTTTCAGTTTTTGTAGTGATTTTTTCAACAGGAAATCCCTACTAAAACCAAGTTTTGGCCTTCTGTAACCAAGCCATTGAGTCTGCAGACACTGTAATGGTATGGAACTCTTGGCTAGCCTGTGGGAGATTCCCTCTTGCTGTAACAACTGACTGTTTATCCATACTGAACCAAATAATGGACGTTTTCAAAAAATTAACCCCAAACCCCTAATTCTGCCAGAATTGTACTTTCTAGTCATCCTAGGGACTTAAGTAAGGTATGCCTGGATTAGTCTTGATGAGAACAGTATGAAGCTGATGTAATACTCAACCTTGGCACAGAAACCTAAGAGCCAGGCCCAAAAATATGGTTTTCAGTTTTTGTAGTGATTTTTTCAACAGGAAATCCCTACTAAAACCAAGTTTTGGCCTTCTGTAACCAAGCCATTGAGTCTGCAGACACTGTAATGGTATGGAACTCTTGGCTAGCCTGTGGGAGATTCCCTCTTGCTGTAACAACTGACTGTTTATCCATACTGAACCAAATAATGGACGTTTTCAAAAAATTAACCCCAAACCCCTAATTCTGCCAGAATTGTACTTTCTAGTCATCCTAGGGACTTAAGTAAGGTATGCCTGGATTAGTCTTGATGAGAACAGTATGAAGCTGATGTAATACTCAACCTTGGCACAGAAACCTAAGAGCCAGGCCCAAAAATATGGTTTTCAGTTTTTGTAGTGATTTTTTCAACAGGAAATCCCTACTAAAACCAAGTTTTGGCCTTCTGTAACCAAGCCATTGAGTCTGCAGACACTGTAATGGTATGGAACTCTTGGCTAGCCTGTGGGAGATTCCCTCTTGCTGTAACAACTGACTGTTTATCCATACTGAACCAAATAATGGACATTTTCAAAAAATTAACCCCAAACCCCTAATTCTGCCAGAATTGTACTTTCTAGTCATCCTAGGGACTTAAGTAAGGTATGCCTGGATTAGTCTTGATAAGAACAGTATGAAGCTGATGTAATACTCAACCTTGGCACAGAAACCTAAGAGCCAGGCCCAAAAATATGGTTTTCAGTTTTTGTAGTGATTTTTTCAACAGGAAATCCCTACTAAAACCAAGTTTTGGCCTTCTGTAACCAAGCCATTGAGTCTGCAGACACTGTAATGGTATGGAACTCTTGGCTAGCCTGTGGGAGATTCCCTCTTGCTGTAACAACTGACTGTTTATCCATACTGAACCAAATAATGGACGTTTTCAAAAAATTAACCCCAAACCCCTAATTCTGCCAGAATTGTACTTTCTAGTCATCCTAGGGACTTAAGTAAGGTATGCCTGGATTAGTCTTGATGAGAACAGTATGAAGCTGATGTAATACTCAACCTTGGCACAGAAACCTAAGAGCCAGGCCCAAAAATATGGTTTTCAGTTTTTGTAGTGATTTTTTCAACAGAAAATCCCTACTAAAACCAAGTTTTGGCCTTCTGTAACCAAGCCATTGAGTCTGCAGACACTGTAATGGTATGGAACTCTTGGCTAGCCTGTGGGAGATTCCCTCTTGCTGTAACAACTGACTGTTTATCCATACTGAACCAAATAATGGACATTTTCAAAAAATTAACCCCAAACCCCTAATTCTGCCAGAATTGTACTTTCTAGTCATCCTAGGGACTTAAGTAAGGTATGCCTGGATTAGTCTTGATGAGAACAGTATGAAGCTGATGTAATACTCAATCTTGGCACAGAAACCTAAGAGCCAGGCCCAAAAATATGGTTTTCAGTTTTTGTAGTGATTTTTTCAACAGGAAATCCCTACTAAAACCAAGTTTTGGCCTTCTGTAACCAAGCCATTGAGTCTGCAGACACTGTAATGGTATGGAACTCTTGGCTAGCCTGTGGGAGATTCCCTCTTGCTGTAACAACTGACTGTTTATCCATACTGAACCAAATAATGGACGTTTTCAAAAAATTAACCCCAAACCCCTAATTCTGCCAGAATTGTACTTTCTAGTCATCCTAGGGACTTAAGTAAGGTATGCCTGGATTAGTCTTGATGAGAACAGTATGAAGCTGATGTAATACTCAACCTTGGCACAGAAACCTAAGAGCCAGGCCCAAAAATATGGTTTTCAGTTTTTGTAGTGATTTTTTCAACAGGAAATCCCTACTAAAACCAAGTTTTGGCCTTCTGTAACCAAGCCATTGAGTCTGCAGACACTGTAATGGTATGGAACTCTTGGCTAGCCTGTGGGAGATTCCCTCTTGCTGTAACAACTGACTGTTTATCCATACTGAACCAAATAATGGACATTTTCAAAAAATTAACCCCAAACCCCTAATTCTGCCAGAATTGTACTTTCTAGTCATCCTAGGGACTTAAGTAAGGTATGCCTGGATTAGTCTTGATAAGAACAGTATGAAGCTGATGTAATACTCAACCTTGGCACAGAAACCTAAGAGCCAGGCCCAAAAATATGGTTTTCAGTTTTTGTAGTGATTTTTTCAACAGGAAATCCCTACTAAAACCAAGTTTTGGCCTTCTGTAACCAAGCCATTGAGTCTGCAGACACTGTAATGGTATGGAACTCTTGGCTAGCCTGTGGGAGATTCCCTCTTGCTGTAACAACTGACTGTTTATCCATACTGAACCAAATAATGGACGTTTTCAAAAAATTAACCCCAAACCCCTAATTCTGCCAGAATTGTACTTTCTAGTCATCCTAGGGACTTAAGTAAGGTATGCCTGGATTAGTCTTGATGAGAACAGTATGAAGCTGATGTAATACTCAACCTTGGCACAGAAACCTAAGAGCCAGGCCCAAAAATATGGTTTTCAGTTTTTGTAGTGATTTTTTCAACAGGAAATCCCTACTAAAACCAAGTTTTGGCCTTCTGTAACCAAGCCATTGAGTCTGCAGACACTGTAATGGTATGGAACTCTTGGCTAGCCTGTGGGAGATTCCCTCTTGCTGTAACAACTGACTGTTTATCCATACTGAACCAAATAATGGACATTTTCAAAAAATTAACCCCAAACCCCTAATTCTGCCAGAATTGTACTTTCTAGTCATCCTAGGGACTTAAGTAAGGTATGCCTGGATTAGTCTTGATAAGAACAGTATGAAGCTGATGTAATACTCAACCTTGGCACAGAAACCTAAGAGCCAGGCCCAAAAATATGGTTTTCAGTTTTTGTAGTGATTTTTTCAACAGGAAATCCCTACTAAAACCAAGTTTTGGCCTTCTGTAACCAAGCCATTGAGTCTGCAGACACTGTAATGGTATGGAACTCTTGGCTAGCCTGTGGGAGATTCCCTCTTGCTGTAACAACTGACTGTTTATCCATACTGAACCAAATAATGGACGTTTTCAAAAAATTAACCCCAAACCCCTAATTCTGCCAGAATTGTACTTTCTAGTCATCCTAGGGACTTAAGTAAGGTATGCCTGGATTAGTCTTGATGAGAACAGTATGAAGCTGATGTAATACTCAACCTTGGCACAGAAACCTAAGAGCCAGGCCCAAAAATATGGTTTTCAGTTTTTGTAGTGATTTTTTCAACAGGAAATCCCTACTAAAACCAAGTTTTGGCCTTCTGTAACCAAGCCATTGAGTCTGCAGACACTGTAATGGTATGGAACTCTTGGCTAGCCTGTGGGAGATTCCCTCTTGCTGTAACAACTGACTGTTTATCCATACTGAACCAAATAATGGACATTTTCAAAAAATTAACCCCAAACCCCTAATTCTGCCAGAATTGTACTTTCTAGTCATCCTAGGGACTTAAGTAAGGTATGCCTGGATTAGTCTTGATAAGAACAGTATGAAGCTGATGTAATACTCAACCTTGGCACAGAAACCTAAGAGCCAGGCCCAAAAATATGGTTTTCAGTTTTTGTAGTGATTTTTTCAACAGGAAATCCCTACTAAAACCAAGTTTTGGCCTTCTGTAACCAAGCCATTGAGTCTGCAGACACTGTAATGGTATGGAACTCTTGGCTAGCCTGTGGGAGATTCCCTCTTGCTGTAACAACTGACTGTTTATCCATACTGAACCAAATAATGGACGTTTTCAAAAAATTAACCCCAAACCCCTAATTCTGCCAGAATTGTACTTTCTAGTCATCCTAGGGACTTAAGTAAGGTATGCCTGGATTAGTCTTGATGAGAACAGTATGAAGCTGATGTAATACTCAACCTTGGCACAGAAACCTAAGAGCCAGGCCCAAAAATATGGTTTTCAGTTTTTGTAGTGATTTTTTCAACAGAAAATCCCTACTAAAACCAAGTTTTGGCCTTCTGTAACCAAGCCATTGAGTCTGCAGACACTGTAATGGTATGGAACTCTTGGCTAGCCTGTGGGAGATTCCCTCTTGCTGTAACAACTGACTGTTTATCCATACTGAACCAAATAATGGACATTTTCAAAAAATTAACCCCAAACCCCTAATTCTGCCAGAATTGTACTTTCTAGTCATCCTAGGGACTTAAGTAAGGTATGCCTGGATTAGTCTTGATGAGAACAGTATGAAGCTGATGTAATACTCAATCTTGGCACAGAAACCTAAGAGCCAGGCCCAAAAATATGGTTTTCAGTTTTTGTAGTGATTTTTTCAACAGGAAATCCCTACTAAAACCAAGTTTTGGCCTTCTGTAACCAAGCCATTGAGTCTGCAGACACTGTAATGGTATGGAACTCTTGGCTAGCCTGTGGGAGATTCCCTCTTGCTGTAACAACTGACTGTTTATCCATACTGAACCAAATAATGGACGTTTTCAAAAAATTAACCCCAAACCCCTAATTCTGCCAGAATTGTACTTTCTAGTCATCCTAGGGACTTAAGTAAGGTATGCCTGGATTAGTCTTGATGAGAACAGTATGAAGCTGATGTAATACTCAACCTTGGCACAGAAACCTAAGAGCCAGGCCCAAAAATATGGTTTTCAGTTTTTGTAGTGATTTTTTCAACAGGAAATCCCTACTAAAACCAAGTTTTGGCCTTCTGTAACCAAGCCATTGAGTCTGCAGACACTGTAATGGTATGGAACTCTTGGCTAGCCTGTGGGAGATTCCCTCTTGCTGTAACAACTGACTGTTTATCCATACTGAACCAAATAATGGACATTTTCAAAAAATTAACCCCAAACCCCTAATTCTGCCAGAATTGTACTTTCTAGTCATCCTAGGGACTTAAGTAAGGTATGCCTGGATTAGTCTTGATAAGAACAGTATGAAGCTGATGTAATACTCAACCTTGGCACAGAAACCTAAGAGCCAGGCCCAAAAATATGGTTTTCAGTTTTTGTAGTGATTTTTTCAACAGGAAATCCCTACTAAAACCAAGTTTTGGCCTTCTGTAACCAAGCCATTGAGTCTGCAGACACTGTAATGGTATGGAACTCTTGGCTAGCCTGTGGGAGATTCCCTCTTGCTGTAACAACTGACTGTTTATCCATACTGAACCAAATAATGGACGTTTTCAAAAAATTAACCCCAAACCCCTAATTCTGCCAGAATTGTACTTTCTAGTCATCCTAGGGACTTAAGTAAGGTATGCCTGGATTAGTCTTGATGAGAACAGTATGAAGCTGATGTAATACTCAACCTTGGCACAGAAACCTAAGAGCCAGGCCCAAAAATATGGTTTTCAGTTTTTGTAGTGATTTTTTCAACAGGAAATCCCTACTAAAACCAAGTTTTGGCCTTCTGTAACCAAGCCATTGAGTCTGCAGACACTGTAATGGTATGGAACTCTTGGCTAGCCTGTGGGAGATTCCCTCTTGCTGTAACAACTGACTGTTTATCCATACTGAACCAAATAATGGACATTTTCAAAAAATTAACCCCAAACCCCTAATTCTGCCAGAATTGTACTTTCTAGTCATCCTAGGGACTTAAGTAAGGTATGCCTGGATTAGTCTTGATAAGAACAGTATGAAGCTGATGTAATACTCAACCTTGGCACAGAAACCTAAGAGCCAGGCCCAAAAATATGGTTTTCAGTTTTTGTAGTGATTTTTTCAACAGGAAATCCCTACTAAAACCAAGTTTTGGCCTTCTGTAACCAAGCCATTGAGTCTGCAGACACTGTAATGGTATGGAACTCTTGGCTAGCCTGTGGGAGATTCCCTCTTGCTGTAACAACTGACTGTTTATCCATACTGAACCAAATAATGGACGTTTTCAAAAAATTAACCCCAAACCCCTAATTCTGCCAGAATTGTACTTTCTAGTCATCCTAGGGACTTAAGTAAGGTATGCCTGGATTAGTCTTGATGAGAACAGTATGAAGCTGATGTAATACTCAACCTTGGCACAGAAACCTAAGAGCCAGGCCCAAAAATATGGTTTTCAGTTTTTGTAGTGATTTTTTCAACAGGAAATCCCTACTAAAACCAAGTTTTGGCCTTCTGTAACCAAGCCATTGAGTCTGCAGACACTGTAATGGTATGGAACTCTTGGCTAGCCTGTGGGAGATTCCCTCTTGCTGTAACAACTGACTGTTTATCCATACTGAACCAAATAATGGACATTTTCAAAAAATTAACCCCAAACCCCTAATTCTGCCAGAATTGTACTTTCTAGTCATCCTAGGGACTTAAGTAAGGTATGCCTGGATTAGTCTTGATAAGAACAGTATGAAGCTGATGTAATACTCAACCTTGGCACAGAAACCTAAGAGCCAGGCCCAAAAATATGGTTTTCAGTTTTTGTAGTGATTTTTTCAACAGGAAATCCCTACTAAAACCAAGTTTTGGCCTTCTGTAACCAAGCCATTGAGTCTGCAGACACTGTAATGGTATGGAACTCTTGGCTAGCCTGTGGGAGATTCCCTCTTGCTGTAACAACTGACTGTTTATCCATACTGAACCAAATAATGGACGTTTTCAAAAAATTAACCCCAAACCCCTAATTCTGCCAGAATTGTACTTTCTAGTCATCCTAGGGACTTAAGTAAGGTATGCCTGGATTAGTCTTGATGAGAACAGTATGAAGCTGATGTAATACTCAACCTTGGCACAGAAACCTAAGAGCCAGGCCCAAAAATATGGTTTTCAGTTTTTGTAGTGATTTTTTCAACAGAAAATCCCTACTAAAACCAAGTTTTGGCCTTCTGTAACCAAGCCATTGAGTCTGCAGACACTGTAATGGTATGGAACTCTTGGCTAGCCTGTGGGAGATTCCCTCTTGCTGTAACAACTGACTGTTTATCCATACTGAACCAAATAATGGACATTTTCAAAAAATTAACCCCAAACCCCTAATTCTGCCAGAATTGTACTTTCTAGTCATCCTAGGGACTTAAGTAAGGTATGCCTGGATTAGTCTTGATGAGAACAGTATGAAGCTGATGTAATACTCAATCTTGGCACAGAAACCTAAGAGCCAGGCCCAAAAATATGGTTTTCAGTTTTTGTAGTGATTTTTTCAACAGGAAATCCCTACTAAAACCAAGTTTTGGCCTTCTGTAACCAAGCCATTGAGTCTGCAGACACTGTAATGGTATGGAACTCTTGGCTAGCCTGTGGGAGATTCCCTCTTGCTGTAACAACTGACTGTTTATCCATACTGAACCAAATAATGGACGTTTTCAAAAAATTAACCCCAAACCCCTAATTCTGCCAGAATTGTACTTTCTAGTCATCCTAGGGACTTAAGTAAGGTATGCCTGGATTAGTCTTGATGAGAACAGTATGAAGCTGATGTAATACTCAACCTTGGCACAGAAACCTAAGAGCCAGGCCCAAAAATATGGTTTTCAGTTTTTGTAGTGATTTTTTCAACAGGAAATCCCTACTAAAACCAAGTTTTGGCCTTCTGTAACCAAGCCATTGAGTCTGCAGACACTGTAATGGTATGGAACTCTTGGCTAGCCTGTGGGAGATTCCCTCTTGCTGTAACAACTGACTGTTTATCCATACTGAACCAAATAATGGACATTTTCAAAAAATTAACCCCAAACCCCTAATTCTGCCAGAATTGTACTTTCTAGTCATCCTAGGGACTTAAGTAAGGTATGCCTGGATTAGTCTTGATAAGAACAGTATGAAGCTGATGTAATACTCAACCTTGGCACAGAAACCTAAGAGCCAGGCCCAAAAATATGGTTTTCAGTTTTTGTAGTGATTTTTTCAACAGGAAATCCCTACTAAAACCAAGTTTTGGCCTTCTGTAACCAAGCCATTGAGTCTGCAGACACTGTAATGGTATGGAACTCTTGGCTAGCCTGTGGGAGATTCCCTCTTGCTGTAACAACTGACTGTTTATCCATACTGAACCAAATAATGGACGTTTTCAAAAAATTAACCCCAAACCCCTAATTCTGCCAGAATTGTACTTTCTAGTCATCCTAGGGACTTAAGTAAGGTATGCCTGGATTAGTCTTGATGAGAACAGTATGAAGCTGATGTAATACTCAACCTTGGCACAGAAACCTAAGAGCCAGGCCCAAAAATATGGTTTTCAGTTTTTGTAGTGATTTTTTCAACAGGAAATCCCTACTAAAACCAAGTTTTGGCCTTCTGTAACCAAGCCATTGAGTCTGCAGACACTGTAATGGTATGGAACTCTTGGCTAGCCTGTGGGAGATTCCCTCTTGCTGTAACAACTGACTGTTTATCCATACTGAACCAAATAATGGACATTTTCAAAAAATTAACCCCAAACCCCTAATTCTGCCAGAATTGTACTTTCTAGTCATCCTAGGGACTTAAGTAAGGTATGCCTGGATTAGTCTTGATAAGAACAGTATGAAGCTGATGTAATACTCAACCTTGGCACAGAAACCTAAGAGCCAGGCCCAAAAATATGGTTTTCAGTTTTTGTAGTGATTTTTTCAACAGGAAATCCCTACTAAAACCAAGTTTTGGCCTTCTGTAACCAAGCCATTGAGTCTGCAGACACTGTAATGGTATGGAACTCTTGGCTAGCCTGTGGGAGATTCCCTCTTGCTGTAACAACTGACTGTTTATCCATACTGAACCAAATAATGGACGTTTTCAAAAAATTAACCCCAAACCCCTAATTCTGCCAGAATTGTACTTTCTAGTCATCCTAGGGACTTAAGTAAGGTATGCCTGGATTAGTCTTGATGAGAACAGTATGAAGCTGATGTAATACTCAACCTTGGCACAGAAACCTAAGAGCCAGGCCCAAAAATATGGTTTTCAGTTTTTGTAGTGATTTTTTCAACAGAAAATCCCTACTAAAACCAAGTTTTGGCCTTCTGTAACCAAGCCATTGAGTCTGCAGACACTGTAATGGTATGGAACTCTTGGCTAGCCTGTGGGAGATTCCCTCTTGCTGTAACAACTGACTGTTTATCCATACTGAACCAAATAATGGACATTTTCAAAAAATTAACCCCAAACCCCTAATTCTGCCAGAATTGTACTTTCTAGTCATCCTAGGGACTTAAGTAAGGTATGCCTGGATTAGTCTTGATGAGAACAGTATGAAGCTGATGTAATACTCAATCTTGGCACAGAAACCTAAGAGCCAGGCCCAAAAATATGGTTTTCAGTTTTTGTAGTGATTTTTTCAACAGGAAATCCCTACTAAAACCAAGTTTTGGCCTTCTGTAACCAAGCCATTGAGTCTGCAGACACTGTAATGGTATGGAACTCTTGGCTAGCCTGTGGGAGATTCCCTCTTGCTGTAACAACTGACTGTTTATCCATACTGAACCAAATAATGGACGTTTTCAAAAAATTAACCCCAAACCCCTAATTCTGCCAGAATTGTACTTTCTAGTCATCCTAGGGACTTAAGTAAGGTATGCCTGGATTAGTCTTGATGAGAACAGTATGAAGCTGATGTAATACTCAACCTTGGCACAGAAACCTAAGAGCCAGGCCCAAAAATATGGTTTTCAGTTTTTGTAGTGATTTTTTCAACAGGAAATCCCTACTAAAACCAAGTTTTGGCCTTCTGTAACCAAGCCATTGAGTCTGCAGACACTGTAATGGTATGGAACTCTTGGCTAGCCTGTGGGAGATTCCCTCTTGCTGTAACAACTGACTGTTTATCCATACTGAACCAAATAATGGACATTTTCAAAAAATTAACCCCAAACCCCTAATTCTGCCAGAATTGTACTTTCTAGTCATCCTAGGGACTTAAGTAAGGTATGCCTGGATTAGTCTTGATAAGAACAGTATGAAGCTGATGTAATACTCAACCTTGGCACAGAAACCTAAGAGCCAGGCCCAAAAATATGGTTTTCAGTTTTTGTAGTGATTTTTTCAACAGGAAATCCCTACTAAAACCAAGTTTTGGCCTTCTGTAACCAAGCCATTGAGTCTGCAGACACTGTAATGGTATGGAACTCTTGGCTAGCCTGTGGGAGATTCCCTCTTGCTGTAACAACTGACTGTTTATCCATACTGAACCAAATAATGGACGTTTTCAAAAAATTAACCCCAAACCCCTAATTCTGCCAGAATTGTACTTTCTAGTCATCCTAGGGACTTAAGTAAGGTATGCCTGGATTAGTCTTGATGAGAACAGTATGAAGCTGATGTAATACTCAACCTTGGCACAGAAACCTAAGAGCCAGGCCCAAAAATATGGTTTTCAGTTTTTGTAGTGATTTTTTCAACAGGAAATCCCTACTAAAACCAAGTTTTGGCCTTCTGTAACCAAGCCATTGAGTCTGCAGACACTGTAATGGTATGGAACTCTTGGCTAGCCTGTGGGAGATTCCCTCTTGCTGTAACAACTGACTGTTTATCCATACTGAACCAAATAATGGACATTTTCAAAAAATTAACCCCAAACCCCTAATTCTGCCAGAATTGTACTTTCTAGTCATCCTAGGGACTTAAGTAAGGTATGCCTGGATTAGTCTTGATAAGAACAGTATGAAGCTGATGTAATACTCAACCTTGGCACAGAAACCTAAGAGCCAGGCCCAAAAATATGGTTTTCAGTTTTTGTAGTGATTTTTTCAACAGGAAATCCCTACTAAAACCAAGTTTTGGCCTTCTGTAACCAAGCCATTGAGTCTGCAGACACTGTAATGGTATGGAACTCTTGGCTAGCCTGTGGGAGATTCCCTCTTGCTGTAACAACTGACTGTTTATCCATACTGAACCAAATAATGGACGTTTTCAAAAAATTAACCCCAAACCCCTAATTCTGCCAGAATTGTACTTTCTAGTCATCCTAGGGACTTAAGTAAGGTATGCCTGGATTAGTCTTGATGAGAACAGTATGAAGCTGATGTAATACTCAACCTTGGCACAGAAACCTAAGAGCCAGGCCCAAAAATATGGTTTTCAGTTTTTGTAGTGATTTTTTCAACAGGAAATCCCTACTAAAACCAAATTTTGGCCTTCTGTAACCAAGCCATTGAGTCTGCAGACACTGTAATGGTATGGAACTCTTGGCTAGCCTGTGGGAGATTCCCTCTTGCTGTAACAACTGACTGTTTATCCATACTGAACCAAATAATGGACGTTTTCAAAAAATTAACCCCAAACCCCTAATTCTGCCAGAATTGTACTTTCTAGTCATCCTAGGGACTTAAGTAAGGTATGCCTGGATTAGTCTTGATGAGAACAGTATGAAGCTGATGTAATACTCAACCTTGGCACAGAAACCTAAGAGCCAGGCCCAAAAATATGGTTTTCAGTTTTTGTAGTGATTTTTTCAACAGGAAATCCCTACTAAAACCAAGTTTTGGCCTTCTGTAACCAAGCCATTGAGTCTGCAGACACTGTAATGGTATGGAACTCTTGGCTAGCCTGTGGGAGATTCCCTCTTGCTGTAACAACTGACTGTTTATCCATACTGAACCAAATAATGGACATTTTCAAAAAATTAACCCCAAACCCCTAATTCTGCCAGAATTGTACTTTCTAGTCATCCTAGGGACTTAAGTAAGGTATGCCTGGATTAGTCTTGATAAGAACAGTATGAAGCTGATGTAATACTCAACCTTGGCACAGAAACCTAAGAGCCAGGCCCAAAAATATGGTTTTCAGTTTTTGTAGTGATTTTTTCAACAGGAAATCCCTACTAAAACCAAGTTTTGGCCTTCTGTAACCAAGCCATTGAGTCTGCAGACACTGTAATGGTATGGAACTCTTGGCTAGCCTGTGGGAGATTCCCTCTTGCTGTAACAACTGACTGTTTATCCATACTGAACCAAATAATGGACGTTTTCAAAAAATTAACCCCAAACCCCTAATTCTGCCAGAATTGTACTTTCTAGTCATCCTAGGGACTTAAGTAAGGTATGCCTGGATTAGTCTTGATGAGAACAGTATGAAGCTGATGTAATACTCAACCTTGGCACAGAAACCTAAGAGCCAGGCCCAAAAATATGGTTTTCAGTTTTTGTAGTGATTTTTTCAACAGGAAATCCCTACTAAAACCAAGTTTTGGCCTTCTGTAACCAAGCCATTGAGTCTGCAGACACTGTAATGGTATGGAACTCTTGGCTAGCCTGTGGGAGATTCCCTCTTGCTGTAACAACTGACTGTTTATCCATACTGAACCAAATAATGGACATTTTCAAAAAATTAACCCCAAACCCCTAATTCTGCCAGAATTGTACTTTCTAGTCATCCTAGGGACTTAAGTAAGGTATGCCTGGATTAGTCTTGATAAGAACAGTATGAAGCTGATGTAATACTCAACCTTGGCACAGAAACCTAAGAGCCAGGCCCAAAAATATGGTTTTCAGTTTTTGTAGTGATTTTTTCAACAGGAAATCCCTACTAAAACCAAGTTTTGGCCTTCTGTAACCAAGCCATTGAGTCTGCAGACACTGTAATGGTATGGAACTCTTGGCTAGCCTGTGGGAGATTCCCTCTTGCTGTAACAACTGACTGTTTATCCATACTGAACCAAATAATGGACGTTTTCAAAAAATTAACCCCAAACCCCTAATTCTGCCAGAATTGTACTTTCTAGTCATCCTAGGGACTTAAGTAAGGTATGCCTGGATTAGTCTTGATGAGAACAGTATGAAGCTGATGTAATACTCAACCTTGGCACAGAAACCTAAGAGCCAGGCCCAAAAATATGGTTTTCAGTTTTTGTAGTGATTTTTTCAACAGGAAATCCCTACTAAAACCAAATTTTGGCCTTCTGTAACCAAGCCATTGAGTCTGCAGACACTGTAATGGTATGGAACTCTTGGCTAGCCTGTGGGAGATTCCCTCTTGCTGTAACAACTGACTGTTTATCCATACTGAACCAAATAATGGACGTTTTCAAAAAATTAACCCCAAACCCCTAATTCTGCCAGAATTGTACTTTCTAGTCATCCTAGGGACTTAAGTAAGGTATGCCTGGATTAGTCTTGATGAGAACAGTATGAAGCTGATGTAATACTCAACCTTGGCACAGAAACCTAAGAGCCAGGCCCAAAAATATGGTTTTCAGTTTTTGTAGTGATTTTTTCAACAGGAAATCCCTACTAAAACCAAGTTTTGGCCTTCTGTAACCAAGCCATTGAGTCTGCAGACACTGTAATGGTATGGAACTCTTGGCTAGCCTGTGGGAGATTCCCTCTTGCTGTAACAACTGACTGTTTATCCATACTGAACCAAATAATGGACATTTTCAAAAAATTAACCCCAAACCCCTAATTCTGCCAGAATTGTACTTTCTAGTCATCCTAGGGACTTAAGTAAGGTATGCCTGGATTAGTCTTGATGAGAACAGTATGAAGCTGATGTAATACTCAACCTTGGCACAGAAACCTAAGAGCCAGGCCCAAAAATATGGTTTTCAGTTTTTGTAGTGATTTTTTCAACAGGAAATCCCTACTAAAACCAAGTTTTGGCCTTCTGTAACCAAGCCATTGAGTCTGCAGACACTGTAATGGTATGGAACTCTTGGCTAGCCTGTGGGAGATTCCCTCTTGCTGTAACAACTGACTGTTTATCCATACTGAACCAAATAATGGACGTTTTCAAAAAATTAACCCCAAACCCCTAATTCTGCCAGAATTGTACTTTCTAGTCATCCTAGGGACTTAAGTAAGGTATGCCTGGATTAGTCTTGATGAGAACAGTATGAAGCTGATGTAATACTCAACCTTGGCACAGAAACCTAAGAGCCAGGCCCAAAAATATGGTTTTCAGTTTTTGTAGTGATTTTTTCAACAGGAAATCCCTACTAAAACCAAGTTTTGGCCTTCTGTAACCAAGCCATTGAGTCTGCAGACACTGTAATGGTATGGAACTCTTGGCTAGCCTGTGGGAGATTCCCTCTTGCTGTAACAACTGACTGTTTATCCATACTGAACCAAATAATGGACATTTTCAAAAAATTAACCCCAAACCCCTAATTCTGCCAGAATTGTACTTTCTAGTCATCCTAGGGACTTAAGTAAGGTATGCCTGGATTAGTCTTGATAAGAACAGTATGAAGCTGATGTAATACTCAACCTTGGCACAGAAACCTAAGAGCCAGGCCCAAAAATATGGTTTTCAGTTTTTGTAGTGATTTTTTCAACAGGAAATCCCTACTAAAACCAAGTTTTGGCCTTCTGTAACCAAGCCATTGAGTCTGCAGACACTGTAATGGTATGGAACTCTTGGCTAGCCTGTGGGAGATTCCCTCTTGCTGTAACAACTGACTGTTTATCCATACTGAACCAAATAATGGACGTTTTCAAAAAATTAACCCCAAACCCCTAATTCTGCCAGAATTGTACTTTCTAGTCATCCTAGGGACTTAAGTAAGGTATGCCTGGATTAGTCTTGATGAGAACAGTATGAAGCTGATGTAATACTCAACCTTGGCACAGAAACCTAAGAGCCAGGCCCAAAAATATGGTTTTCAGTTTTTGTAGTGATTTTTTCAACAGGAAATCCCTACTAAAACCAAGTTTTGGCCTTCTGTAACCAAGCCATTGAGTCTGCAGACACTGTAATGGTATGGAACTCTTGGCTAGCCTGTGGGAGATTCCCTCTTGCTGTAACAACTGACTGTTTATCCATACTGAACCAAATAATGGACGTTTTCAAAAAATTAACCCCAAACCCCTAATTCTGCCAGAATTGTACTTTCTAGTCATCCTAGGGACTTAAGTAAGGTATGCCTGGATTAGTCTTGATGAGAACAGTATGAAGCTGATGTAATACTCAACCTTGGCACAGAAACCTAAGAGCCAGGCCCAAAAATATGGTTTTCAGTTTTTGTAGTGATTTTTTCAACAGGAAATCCCTACTAAAACCAAGTTTTGGCCTTCTGTAACCAAGCCATTGAGTCTGCAGACACTGTAATGGTATGGAACTCTTGGCTAGCCTGTGGGAGATTCCCTCTTGCTGTAACAACTGACTGTTTATCCATACTGAACCAAATAATGGACGTTTTCAAAAAATTAACCCCAAACCCCTAATTCTGCCAGAATTGTACTTTCTAGTCATCCTAGGGACTTAAGTAAGGTATGCCTGGATTAGTCTTGATGAGAACAGTATGAAGCTGATGTAATACTCAATCTTGGCACAGAAACCTAAGAGCCAGGCCCAAAAATATGGTTTTCAGTTTTTGTAGTGATTTTTTCAACAGGAAATCCCTACTAAAACCAAGTTTTGGCCTTCTGTAACCAAGCCATTGAGTCTGCAGACACTGTAATGGTATGGAACTCTTGGCTAGCCTGTGGGAGATTCCCTCTTGCTGTAACAACTGACTGTTTATCCATACTGAACCAAATAATGGACGTTTTCAAAAAATTAACCCCAAACCCCTAATTCTGCCAGAATTGTACTTTCTAGTCATCCTAGGGACTTAAGTAAGGTATGCCTGGATTAGTCTTGATGAGAACAGTATGAAGCTGATGTAATACTCAACCTTGGCACAGAAACCTAAGAGCCAGGCCCAAAAATATGGTTTTCAGTTTTTGTAGTGATTTTTTCAACAGGAAATCCCTACTAAAACCAAGTTTTGGCCTTCTGTAACCAAGCCATTGAGTCTGCAGACACTGTAATGGTATGGAACTCTTGGCTAGCCTGTGGGAGATTCCCTCTTGCTGTAACAACTGACTGTTTATCCATACTGAACCAAATAATGGACATTTTCAAAAAATTAACCCCAAACCCCTAATTCTGCCAGAATTGTACTTTCTAGTCATCCTAGGGACTTAAGTAAGGTATGCCTGGATTAGTCTTGATAAGAACAGTATGAAGCTGATGTAATACTCAACCTTGGCACAGAAACCTAAGAGCCAGGCCCAAAAATATGGTTTTCAGTTTTTGTAGTGATTTTTTCAACAGGAAATCCCTACTAAAACCAAGTTTTGGCCTTCTGTAACCAAGCCATTGAGTCTGCAGACACTGTAATGGTATGGAACTCTTGGCTAGCCTGTGGGAGATTCCCTCTTGCTGTAACAACTGACTGTTTATCCATACTGAACCAAATAATGGACGTTTTCAAAAAATTAACCCCAAACCCCTAATTCTGCCAGAATTGTACTTTCTAGTCATCCTAGGGACTTAAGTAAGGTATGCCTGGATTAGTCTTGATGAGAACAGTATGAAGCTGATGTAATACTCAACCTTGGCACAGAAACCTAAGAGCCAGGCCCAAAAATATGGTTTTCAGTTTTTGTAGTGATTTTTTCAACAGGAAATCCCTACTAAAACCAAGTTTTGGCCTTCTGTAACCAAGCCATTGAGTCTGCAGACACTGTAATGGTATGGAACTCTTGGCTAGCCTGTGGGAGATTCCCTCTTGCTGTAACAACTGACTGTTTATCCATACTGAACCAAATAATGGACATTTTCAAAAAATTAACCCCAAACCCCTAATTCTGCCAGAATTGTACTTTCTAGTCATCCTAGGGACTTAAGTAAGGTATGCCTGGATTAGTCTTGATAAGAACAGTATGAAGCTGATGTAATACTCAACCTTGGCACAGAAACCTAAGAGCCAGGCCCAAAAATATGGTTTTCAGTTTTTGTAGTGATTTTTTCAACAGGAAATCCCTACTAAAACCAAGTTTTGGCCTTCTGTAACCAAGCCATTGAGTCTGCAGACACTGTAATGGTATGGAACTCTTGGCTAGCCTGTGGGAGATTCCCTCTTGCTGTAACAACTGACTGTTTATCCATACTGAACCAAATAATGGACGTTTTCAAAAAATTAACCCCAAACCCCTAATTCTGCCAGAATTGTACTTTCTAGTCATCCTAGGGACTTAAGTAAGGTATGCCTGGATTAGTCTTGATGAGAACAGTATGAAGCTGATGTAATACTCAACCTTGGCACAGAAACCTAAGAGCCAGGCCCAAAAATATGGTTTTCAGTTTTTGTAGTGATTTTTTCAACAGGAAATCCCTACTAAAACCAAATTTTGGCCTTCTGTAACCAAGCCATTGAGTCTGCAGACACTGTAATGGTATGGAACTCTTGGCTAGCCTGTGGGAGATTCCCTCTTGCTGTAACAACTGACTGTTTATCCATACTGAACCAAATAATGGACGTTTTCAAAAAATTAACCCCAAACCCCTAATTCTGCCAGAATTGTACTTTCTAGTCATCCTAGGGACTTAAGTAAGGTATGCCTGGATTAGTCTTGATGAGAACAGTATGAAGCTGATGTAATACTCAACCTTGGCACAGAAACCTAAGAGCCAGGCCCAAAAATATGGTTTTCAGTTTTTGTAGTGATTTTTTCAACAGGAAATCCCTACTAAAACCAAGTTTTGGCCTTCTGTAACCAAGCCATTGAGTCTGCAGACACTGTAATGGTATGGAACTCTTGGCTAGCCTGTGGGAGATTCCCTCTTGCTGTAACAACTGACTGTTTATCCATACTGAACCAAATAATGGACATTTTCAAAAAATTAACCCCAAACCCCTAATTCTGCCAGAATTGTACTTTCTAGTCATCCTAGGGACTTAAGTAAGGTATGCCTGGATTAGTCTTGATGAGAACAGTATGAAGCTGATGTAATACTCAACCTTGGCACAGAAACCTAAGAGCCAGGCCCAAAAATATGGTTTTCAGTTTTTGTAGTGATTTTTTCAACAGGAAATCCCTACTAAAACCAAGTTTTGGCCTTCTGTAACCAAGCCATTGAGTCTGCAGACACTGTAATGGTATGGAACTCTTGGCTAGCCTGTGGGAGATTCCCTCTTGCTGTAACAACTGACTGTTTATCCATACTGAACCAAATAATGGACGTTTTCAAAAAATTAACCCCAAACCCCTAATTCTGCCAGAATTGTACTTTCTAGTCATCCTAGGGACTTAAGTAAGGTATGCCTGGATTAGTCTTGATGAGAACAGTATGAAGCTGATGTAATACTCAACCTTGGCACAGAAACCTAAGAGCCAGGCCCAAAAATATGGTTTTCAGTTTTTGTAGTGATTTTTTCAACAGGAAATCCCTACTAAAACCAAGTTTTGGCCTTCTGTAACCAAGCCATTGAGTCTGCAGACACTGTAATGGTATGGAACTCTTGGCTAGCCTGTGGGAGATTCCCTCTTGCTGTAACAACTGACTGTTTATCCATACTGAACCAAATAATGGACATTTTCAAAAAATTAACCCCAAACCCCTAATTCTGCCAGAATTGTACTTTCTAGTCATCCTAGGGACTTAAGTAAGGTATGCCTGGATTAGTCTTGATAAGAACAGTATGAAGCTGATGTAATACTCAACCTTGGCACAGAAACCTAAGAGCCAGGCCCAAAAATATGGTTTTCAGTTTTTGTAGTGATTTTTTCAACAGGAAATCCCTACTAAAACCAAGTTTTGGCCTTCTGTAACCAAGCCATTGAGTCTGCAGACACTGTAATGGTATGGAACTCTTGGCTAGCCTGTGGGAGATTCCCTCTTGCTGTAACAACTGACTGTTTATCCATACTGAACCAAATAATGGACGTTTTCAAAAAATTAACCCCAAACCCCTAATTCTGCCAGAATTGTACTTTCTAGTCATCCTAGGGACTTAAGTAAGGTATGCCTGGATTAGTCTTGATGAGAACAGTATGAAGCTGATGTAATACTCAACCTTGGCACAGAAACCTAAGAGCCAGGCCCAAAAATATGGTTTTCAGTTTTTGTAGTGATTTTTTCAACAGGAAATCCCTACTAAAACCAAGTTTTGGCCTTCTGTAACCAAGCCATTGAGTCTGCAGACACTGTAATGGTATGGAACTCTTGGCTAGCCTGTGGGAGATTCCCTCTTGCTGTAACAACTGACTGTTTATCCATACTGAACCAAATAATGGACATTTTCAAAAAATTAACCCCAAACCCCTAATTCTGCCAGAATTGTACTTTCTAGTCATCCTAGGGACTTAAGTAAGGTATGCCTGGATTAGTCTTGATAAGAACAGTATGAAGCTGATGTAATACTCAACCTTGGCACAGAAACCTAAGAGCCAGGCCCAAAAATATGGTTTTCAGTTTTTGTAGTGATTTTTTCAACAGGAAATCCCTACTAAAACCAAGTTTTGGCCTTCTGTAACCAAGCCATTGAGTCTGCAGACACTGTAATGGTATGGAACTCTTGGCTAGCCTGTGGGAGATTCCCTCTTGCTGTAACAACTGACTGTTTATCCATACTGAACCAAATAATGGACGTTTTCAAAAAATTAACCCCAAACCCCTAATTCTGCCAGAATTGTACTTTCTAGTCATCCTAGGGACTTAAGTAAGGTATGCCTGGATTAGTCTTGATGAGAACAGTATGAAGCTGATGTAATACTCAACCTTGGCACAGAAACCTAAGAGCCAGGCCCAAAAATATGGTTTTCAGTTTTTGTAGTGATTTTTTCAACAGGAAATCCCTACTAAAACCAAGTTTTGGCCTTCTGTAACCAAGCCATTGAGTCTGCAGACACTGTAATGGTATGGAACTCTTGGCTAGCCTGTGGGAGATTCCCTCTTGCTGTAACAACTGACTGTTTATCCATACTGAACCAAATAATGGACGTTTTCAAAAAATTAACCCCAAACCCCTAATTCTGCCAGAATTGTACTTTCTAGTCATCCTAGGGACTTAAGTAAGGTATGCCTGGATTAGTCTTGATGAGAACAGTATGAAGCTGATGTAATACTCAACCTTGGCACAGAAACCTAAGAGCCAGGCCCAAAAATATGGTTTTCAGTTTTTGTAGTGATTTTTTCAACAGGAAATCCCTACTAAAACCAAGTTTTGGCCTTCTGTAACCAAGCCATTGAGTCTGCAGACACTGTAATGGTATGGAACTCTTGGCTAGCCTGTGGGAGATTCCCTCTTGCTGTAACAACTGACTGTTTATCCATACTGAACCAAATAATGGACATTTTCAAAAAATTAACCCCAAACCCCTAATTCTGCCAGAATTGTACTTTCTAGTCATCCTAGGGACTTAAGTAAGGTATGCCTGGATTAGTCTTGATAAGAACAGTATGAAGCTGATGTAATACTCAACCTTGGCACAGAAACCTAAGAGCCAGGCCCAAAAATATGGTTTTCAGTTTTTGTAGTGATTTTTTCAACAGGAAATCCCTACTAAAACCAAGTTTTGGCCTTCTGTAACCAAGCCATTGAGTCTGCAGACACTGTAATGGTATGGAACTCTTGGCTAGCCTGTGGGAGATTCCCTCTTGCTGTAACAACTGACTGTTTATCCATACTGAACCAAATAATGGACGTTTTCAAAAAATTAACCCCAAACCCCTAATTCTGCCAGAATTGTACTTTCTAGTCATCCTAGGGACTTAAGTAAGGTATGCCTGGATTAGTCTTGATGAGAACAGTATGAAGCTGATGTAATACTCAACCTTGGCACAGAAACCTAAGAGCCAGGCCCAAAAATATGGTTTTCAGTTTTTGTAGTGATTTTTTCAACAGGAAATCCCTACTAAAACCAAGTTTTGGCCTTCTGTAACCAAGCCATTGAGTCTGCAGACACTGTAATGGTATGGAACTCTTGGCTAGCCTGTGGGAGATTCCCTCTTGCTGTAACAACTGACTGTTTATCCATACTGAACCAAATAATGGACATTTTCAAAAAATTAACCCCAAACCCCTAATTCTGCCAGAATTGTACTTTCTAGTCATCCTAGGGACTTAAGTAAGGTATGCCTGGATTAGTCTTGATAAGAACAGTATGAAGCTGATGTAATACTCAACCTTGGCACAGAAACCTAAGAGCCAGGCCCAAAAATATGGTTTTCAGTTTTTGTAGTGATTTTTTCAACAGGAAATCCCTACTAAAACCAAGTTTTGGCCTTCTGTAACCAAGCCATTGAGTCTGCAGACACTGTAATGGTATGGAACTCTTGGCTAGCCTGTGGGAGATTCCCTCTTGCTGTAACAACTGACTGTTTATCCATACTGAACCAAATAATGGACGTTTTCAAAAAATTAACCCCAAACCCCTAATTCTGCCAGAATTGTACTTTCTAGTCATCCTAGGGACTTAAGTAAGGTATGCCTGGATTAGTCTTGATGAGAACAGTATGAAGCTGATGTAATACTCAACCTTGGCACAGAAACCTAAGAGCCAGGCCCAAAAATATGGTTTTCAGTTTTTGTAGTGATTTTTTCAACAGGAAATCCCTACTAAAACCAAGTTTTGGCCTTCTGTAACCAAGCCATTGAGTCTGCAGACACTGTAATGGTATGGAACTCTTGGCTAGCCTGTGGGAGATTCCCTCTTGCTGTAACAACTGACTGTTTATCCATACTGAACCAAATAATGGACGTTTTCAAAAAATTAACCCCAAACCCCTAATTCTGCCAGAATTGTACTTTCTAGTCATCCTAGGGACTTAAGTAAGGTATGCCTGGATTAGTCTTGATGAGAACAGTATGAAGCTGATGTAATACTCAACCTTGGCACAGAAACCTAAGAGCCAGGCCCAAAAATATGGTTTTCAGTTTTTGTAGTGATTTTTTCAACAGGAAATCCCTACTAAAACCAAGTTTTGGCCTTCTGTAACCAAGCCATTGAGTCTGCAGACACTGTAATGGTATGGAACTCTTGGCTAGCCTGTGGGAGATTCCCTCTTGCTGTAACAACTGACTGTTTATCCATACTGAACCAAATAATGGACGTTTTCAAAAAATTAACCCCAAACCCCTAATTCTGCCAGAATTGTACTTTCTAGTCATCCTAGGGACTTAAGTAAGGTATGCCTGGATTAGTCTTGATGAGAACAGTATGAAGCTGATGTAATACTCAACCTTGGCACAGAAACCTAAGAGCCAGGCCCAAAAATATGGTTTTCAGTTTTTGTAGTGATTTTTTCAACAGGAAATCCCTACTAAAACCAAGTTTTGGCCTTCTGTAACCAAGCCATTGAGTCTGCAGACACTGTAATGGTATGGAACTCTTGGCTAGCCTGTGGGAGATTCCCTCTTGCTGTAACAACTGACTGTTTATCCATACTGAACCAAATAATGGACGTTTTCAAAAAATTAACCCCAAACCCCTAATTCTGCCAGAATTGTACTTTCTAGTCATCCTAGGGACTTAAGTAAGGTATGCCTGGATTAGTCTTGATGAGAACAGTATGAAGCTGATGTAATACTCAACCTTGGCACAGAAACCTAAGAGCCAGGCCCAAAAATATGGTTTTCAGTTTTTGTAGTGATTTTTTCAACAGGAAATCCCTACTAAAACCAAGTTTTGGCCTTCTGTAACCAAGCCATTGAGTCTGCAGACACTGTAATGGTATGGAACTCTTGGCTAGCCTGTGGGAGATTCCCTCTTGCTGTAACAACTGACTGTTTATCCATACTGAACCAAATAATGGACGTTTTCAAAAAATTAACCCCAAACCCCTAATTCTGCCAGAATTGTACTTTCTAGTCATCCTAGGGACTTAAGTAAGGTATGCCTGGATTAGTCTTGATGAGAACAGTATGAAGCTGATGTAATACTCAACCTTGGCACAGAAACCTAAGAGCCAGGCCCAAAAATATGGTTTTCAGTTTTTGTAGTGATTTTTTCAACAGGAAATCCCTACTAAAACCAAGTTTTGGCCTTCTGTAACCAAGCCATTGAGTCTGCAGACACTGTAATGGTATGGAACTCTTGGCTAGCCTGTGGGAGATTCCCTCTTGCTGTAACAACTGACTGTTTATCCATACTGAACCAAATAATGGACATTTTCAAAAAATTAACCCCAAACCCCTAATTCTGCCAGAATTGTACTTTCTAGTCATCCTAGGGACTTAAGTAAGGTATGCCTGGATTAGTCTTGATAAGAACAGTATGAAGCTGATGTAATACTCAACCTTGGCACAGAAACCTAAGAGCCAGGCCCAAAAATATGGTTTTCAGTTTTTGTAGTGATTTTTTCAACAGGAAATCCCTACTAAAACCAAGTTTTGGCCTTCTGTAACCAAGCCATTGAGTCTGCAGACACTGTAATGGTATGGAACTCTTGGCTAGCCTGTGGGAGATTCCCTCTTGCTGTAACAACTGACTGTTTATCCATACTGAACCAAATAATGGACGTTTTCAAAAAATTAACCCCAAACCCCTAATTCTGCCAGAATTGTACTTTCTAGTCATCCTAGGGACTTAAGTAAGGTATGCCTGGATTAGTCTTGATGAGAACAGTATGAAGCTGATGTAATACTCAACCTTGGCACAGAAACCTAAGAGCCAGGCCCAAAAATATGGTTTTCAGTTTTTGTAGTGATTTTTTCAACAGGAAATCCCTACTAAAACCAAATTTTGGCCTTCTGTAACCAAGCCATTGAGTCTGCAGACACTGTAATGGTATGGAACTCTTGGCTAGCCTGTGGGAGATTCCCTCTTGCTGTAACAACTGACTGTTTATCCATACTGAACCAAATAATGGACGTTTTGAAAAAATTAACCCCAAACCCCTAATTCTGCCAGAATTGTACTTTCTAGTCATCCTAGGGACTTAAGTAAGGTATGCCTGGATTAGTCTTGATGAGAACAGTATGAAGCTGATGTAATACTCAACCTTGGCACAGAAACCTAAGAGCCAGGCCCAAAAATATGGTTTTCAGTTTTTGTAGTGATTTTTTCAACAGTAAATCCCTACTAAAACCAAGTTTTGGCCTTCTGTAACCAAGCCATTGAGTCTGCAGACACTGTAATGGTATGGAACTCTTGGCTAGCCTGTGGGAGATTCCCTCTTGCTGTAACAACTGACTGTTTATCCATACTGAACCAAATAATGGACGTTTTCAAAAAATTAACCCCAAACCCCTAATTCTGCCAGAATTGTACTTTCTAGTCATCCTAGGGACTTAAGTAAGGTATGCCTGGATTAGTCTTGATGAGAACAGTATGAAGCTGATGTAATACTCAACCTTGGCACAGAAACCTAAGAGCCAGGCCCAAAAATATGGTTTTCAGTTTTTGTAGTGATTTTTTCAACAGGAAATCCCTACTAAAACCAAGTTTTGGCCTTCTGTAACCAAGCCATTGAGTCTGCAGACACTGTAATGGTATGGAACTCTTGGCTAGCCTGTGGGAGATTCCCTCTTGCTGTAACAACTGACTGTTTATCCATACTGAACCAAATAATGGACATTTTCAAAAAATTAACCCCAAACCCCTAATTCTGCCAGAATTGTACTTTCTAGTCATCCTAGGGACTTAAGTAAGGTATGCCTGGATTAGTCTTGATGAGAACAGTATGAAGCTGATGTAATACTCAACCTTGGCACAGAAACCTAAGAGCCAGGCCCAAAAATATGGTTTTCAGTTTTTGTAGTGATTTTTTCAACAGGAAATCCCTACTAAAACCAAGTTTTGGCCTTCTGTAACCAAGCCATTGAGTCTGCAGACACTGTAATGGTATGGAACTCTTGGCTAGCCTGTGGGAGATTCCCTCTTGCTGTAACAACTGACTGTTTATCCATACTGAACCAAATAATGGACGTTTTCAAAAAATTAACCCCAAACCCCTAATTCTGCCAGAATTGTACTTTCTAGTCATCCTAGGGACTTAAGTAAGGTATGCCTGGATTAGTCTTGATGAGAACAGTATGAAGCTGATGTAATACTCAACCTTGGCACAGAAACCTAAGAGCCAGGCCCAAAAATATGGTTTTCAGTTTTTGTAGTGATTTTTTCAACAGGAAATCCCTACTAAAACCAAGTTTTGGCCTTCTGTAACCAAGCCATTGAGTCTGCAGACACTGTAATGGTATGGAACTCTTGGCTAGCCTGTGGGAGATTCCCTCTTGCTGTAACAACTGACTGTTTATCCATACTGAACCAAATAATGGACATTTTCAAAAAATTAACCCCAAACCCCTAATTCTGCCAGAATTGTACTTTCTAGTCATCCTAGGGACTTAAGTAAGGTATGCCTGGATTAGTCTTGATAAGAACAGTATGAAGCTGATGTAATACTCAACCTTGGCACAGAAACCTAAGAGCCAGGCCCAAAAATATGGTTTTCAGTTTTTGTAGTGATTTTTTCAACAGGAAATCCCTACTAAAACCAAGTTTTGGCCTTCTGTAACCAAGCCATTGAGTCTGCAGACACTGTAATGGTATGGAACTCTTGGCTAGCCTGTGGGAGATTCCCTCTTGCTGTAACAACTGACTGTTTATCCATACTGAACCAAATAATGGACGTTTTCAAAAAATTAACCCCAAACCCCTAATTCTGCCAGAATTGTACTTTCTAGTCATCCTAGGGACTTAAGTAAGGTATGCCTGGATTAGTCTTGATGAGAACAGTATGAAGCTGATGTAATACTCAACCTTGGCACAGAAACCTAAGAGCCAGGCCCAAAAATATGGTTTTCAGTTTTTGTAGTGATTTTTTCAACAGGAAATCCCTACTAAAACCAAGTTTTGGCCTTCTGTAACCAAGCCATTGAGTCTGCAGACACTGTAATGGTATGGAACTCTTGGCTAGCCTGTGGGAGATTCCCTCTTGCTGTAACAACTGACTGTTTATCCATACTGAACCAAATAATGGACGTTTTCAAAAAATTAACCCCAAACCCCTAATTCTGCCAGAATGTACTTTCTAGTCATCCTAGGGACTTAAGTAAGGTATGCCTGGATTAGTCTTGATGAGAACAGTATGAAGCTGATGTAATACTCAACCTTGGCACAGAAACCTAAGAGCCAGGCCCAAAAATATGGTTTTCAGTTTTTGTAGTGATTTTTTCAACAGGAAATCCCTACTAAAACCAAGTTTTGGCCTTCTGTAACCAAGCCATTGAGTCTGCAGACACTGTAATGGTATGGAACTCTTGGCTAGCCTGTGGGAGATTCCCTCTTGCTGTAACAACTGACTGTTTATCCATACTGAACCAAATAATGGACGTTTTCAAAAAATTAACCCCAAACCCCTAATTCTGCCAGAATTGTACTTTCTAGTCATCCTAGGGACTTAAGTAAGGTATGCCTGGATTAGTCTTGATGAGAACAGTATGAAGCTGATGTAATACTCAACCTTGGCACAGAAACCTAAGAGCCAGGCCCAAAAATATGGTTTTCAGTTTTTGTAGTGATTTTTTCAACAGGAAATCCCTACTAAAACCAAGTTTTGGCCTTCTGTAACCAAGCCATTGAGTCTGCAGACACTGTAATGGTATGGAACTCTTGGCTAGCCTGTGGGAGATTCCCTCTTGCTGTAACAACTGACTGTTTATCCATACTGAACCAAATAATGGACGTTTTCAAAAAATTAACCCCAAACCCCTAATTCTGCCAGAATTGTACTTTCTAGTCATCCTAGGGACTTAAGTAAGGTATGCCTGGATTAGTCTTGATGAGAACAGTATGAAGCTGATGTAATACTCAACCTTGGCACAGAAACCTAAGAGCCAGGCCCAAAAATATGGTTTTCAGTTTTTGTAGTGATTTTTTCAACAGGAAATCCCTACTAAAACCAAGTTTTGGCCTTCTGTAACCAAGCCATTGAGTCTGCAGACACTGTAATGGTATGGAACTCTTGGCTAGCCTGTGGGAGATTCCCTCTTGCTGTAACAACTGACTGTTTATCCATACTGAACCAAATAATGGACGTTTTCAAAAAATTAACCCCAAACCCCTAATTCTGCCAGAATTGTACTTTCTAGTCATCCTAGGGACTTAAGTAAGGTATGCCTGGATTAGTCTTGATGAGAACAGTATGAAGCTGATGTAATACTCAACCTTGGCACAGAAACCTAAGAGCCAGGCCCAAAAATATGGTTTTCAGTTTTTGTAGTGATTTTTTCAACAGGAAATCCCTACTAAAACCAAGTTTTGGCCTTCTGTAACCAAGCCATTGAGTCTGCAGACACTGTAATGGTATGGAACTCTTGGCTAGCCTGTGGGAGATTCCCTCTTGCTGTAACAACTGACTGTTTATCCATACTGAACCAAATAATGGACATTTTCAAAAAATTAACCCCAAACCCCTAATTCTGCCAGAATTGTACTTTCTAGTCATCCTAGGGACTTAAGTAAGGTATGCCTGGATTAGTCTTGATGAAGAACAGTATGAAGCTGATGTAATACTCAACCTTGGCACAGAAACCTAAGAGCCAGGCCCAAAAATATGGTTTTCAGTTTTTGTAGTGATTTTTTCAACAGGAAATCCCTACTAAAACCAAGTTTTGGCCTTCTGTAACCAAGCCATTGAGTCTGCAGACACTGTAATGGTATGGAACTCTTGGCTAGCCTGTGGGAGATTCCCTCTTGCTGTAACAACTGACTGTTTATCCATACTGAACCAAATAATGGACGTTTTCAAAAAATTAACCCCAAACCCCTAATTCTGCCAGAATTGTACTTTCTAGTCATCCTAGGGACTTAAGTAAGGTATGCCTGGATTAGTCTTGATGAGAACAGTATGAAGCTGATGTAATACTCAACCTTGGCACAGAAACCTAAGAGCCAGGCCCAAAAATATGGTTTTCAGTTTTTGTAGTGATTTTTTCAACAGGAAATCCCTACTAAAACCAAGTTTTGGCCTTCTGTAACCAAGCCATTGAGTCTGCAGACACTGTAATGGTATGGAACTCTTGGCTAGCCTGTGGGAGATTCCCTCTTGCTGTAACAACTGACTGTTTATCCATACTGAACCAAATAATGGACGTTTTCAAAAAATTAACCCCAAACCCCTAATTCTGCCAGAATTGTACTTTCTAGTCATCCTAGGGACTTAAGTAAGGTATGCCTGGATTAGTCTTGATGAGAACAGTATGAAGCTGATGTAATACTCAACCTTGGCACAGAAACCTAAGAGCCAGGCCCAAAAATATGGTTTTCAGTTTTTGTAGTGATTTTTTCAACAGGAAATCCCTACTAAAACCAAGTTTTGGCCTTCTGTAACCAAGCCATTGAGTCTGCAGACACTGTAATGGTATGGAACTCTTGGCTAGCCTGTGGGAGATTCCCTCTTGCTGTAACAACTGACTGTTTATCCATACTGAACCAAATAATGGACATTTTCAAAAAATTAACCCCAAACCCCTAATTCTGCCAGAATTGTACTTTCTAGTCATCCTAGGGACTTAAGTAAGGTATGCCTGGATTAGTCTTGATAAGAACAGTATGAAGCTGATGTAATACTCAACCTTGGCACAGAAACCTAAGAGCCAGGCCCAAAAATATGGTTTTCAGTTTTTGTAGTGATTTTTTCAACAGGAAATCCCTACTAAAACCAAGTTTTGGCCTTCTGTAACCAAGCCATTGAGTCTGCAGACACTGTAATGGTATGGAACTCTTGGCTAGCCTGTGGGAGATTCCCTCTTGCTGTAACAACTGACTGTTTATCCATACTGAACCAAATAATGGACGTTTTGAAAAAATTAACCCCAAACCCCTAATTCTGCCAGAATTGTACTTTCTAGTCATCCTAGGGACTTAAGTAAGGTATGCCTGGATTAGTCTTGATGAGAACAGTATGAAGCTGATGTAATACTCAACCTTGGCACAGAAACCTAAGAGCCAGGCCCAAAAATATGGTTTTCAGTTTTTGTAGTGATTTTTTCAACAGGAAATCCCTACTAAAACCAAGTTTTGGCCTTCTGTAACCAAGCCATTGAGTCTGCAGACACTGTAATGGTATGGAACTCTTGGCTAGCCTGTGGGAGATTCCCTCTTGCTGTAACAACTGACTGTTTATCCATACTGAACCAAATAATGGACGTTTTCAAAAAATTAACCCCAAACCCCTAATTCTGCCAGAATTGTACTTTCTAGTCATCCTAGGGACTTAAGTAAGGTATGCCTGGATTAGTCTTGATGAGAACAGTATGAAGCTGATGTAATACTCAACCTTGGCACAGAAACCTAAGAGCCAGGCCCAAAAATATGGTTTTCAGTTTTTGTAGTGATTTTTTCAACAGGAAATCCCTACTAAAACCAAGTTTTGGCCTTCTGTAACCAAGCCATTGAGTCTGCAGACACTGTAATGGTATGGAACTCTTGGCTAGCCTGTGGGAGATTCCCTCTTGCTGTAACAACTGACTGTTTATCCATACTGAACCAAATAATGGACGTTTTCAAAAAATTAACCCCAAACCCCTAATTCTGCCAGAATTGTACTTTCTAGTCATCCTAGGGACTTAAGTAAGGTATGCCTGGATTAGTCTTGATGAGAACAGTATGAAGCTGATGTAATACTCAACCTTGGCACAGAAACCTAAGAGCCAGGCCCAAAAATATGGTTTTCAGTTTTTGTAGTGATTTTTTCAACAGGAAATCCCTACTAAAACCAAGTTTTGGCCTTCTGTAACCAAGCCATTGAGTCTGCAGACACTGTAATGGTATGGAACTCTTGGCTAGCCTGTGGGAGATTCCCTCTTGCTGTAACAACTGACTGTTTATCCATACTGAACCAAATAATGGACGTTTTCAAAAAATTAACCCCAAACCCCTAATTCTGCCAGAATTGTACTTTCTAGTCATCCTAGGGACTTAAGTAAGGTATGCCTGGATTAGTCTTGATGAGAACAGTATGAAGCTGATGTAATACTCAACCTTGGCACAGAAACCTAAGAGCCAGGCCCAAAAATATGGTTTTCAGTTTTTGTAGTGATTTTTTCAACAGGAAATCCCTACTAAAACCAAGTTTTGGCCTTCTGTAACCAAGCCATTGAGTCTGCAGACACTGTAATGGTATGGAACTCTTGGCTAGCCTGTGGGAGATTCCCTCTTGCTGTAACAACTGACTGTTTATCCATACTGAACCAAATAATGGACGTTTTCAAAAAATTAACCCCAAACCCCTAATTCTGCCAGAATTGTACTTTCTAGTCATCCTAGGGACTTAAGTAAGGTATGCCTGGATTAGTCTTGATGAGAACAGTATGAAGCTGATGTAATACTCAACCTTGGCACAGAAACCTAAGAGCCAGGCCCAAAAATATGGTTTTCAGTTTTTGTAGTGATTTTTTCAACAGGAAATCCCTACTAAAACCAAGTTTTGGCCTTCTGTAACCAAGCCATTGAGTCTGCAGACACTGTAATGGTATGGAACTCTTGGCTAGCCTGTGGGAGATTCCCTCTTGCTGTAACAACTGACTGTTTATCCATACTGAACCAAATAATGGACATTTTCAAAAAATTAACCCCAAACCCCTAATTCTGCCAGAATTGTACTTTCTAGTCATCCTAGGGACTTAAGTAAGGTATGCCTGGATTAGTCTTGATAAGAACAGTATGAAGCTGATGTAATACTCAACCTTGGCACAGAAACCTAAGAGCCAGGCCCAAAAATATGGTTTTCAGTTTTTGTAGTGATTTTTTCAACAGGAAATCCCTACTAAAACCAAGTTTTGGCCTTCTGTAACCAAGCCATTGAGTCTGCAGACACTGTAATGGTATGGAACTCTTGGCTAGCCTGTGGGAGATTCCCTCTTGCTGTAACAACTGACTGTTTATCCATACTGAACCAAATAATGGACGTTTTGAAAAAATTAACCCCAAACCCCTAATTCTGCCAGAATTGTACTTTCTAGTCATCCTAGGGACTTAAGTAAGGTATGCCTGGATTAGTCTTGATGAGAACAGTATGAAGCTGATGTAATACTCAACCTTGGCACAGAAACCTAAGAGCCAGGCCCAAAAATATGGTTTTCAGTTTTTGTAGTGATTTTTTCAACAGGAAATCCCTACTAAAACCAAGTTTTGGCCTTCTGTAACCAAGCCATTGAGTCTGCAGACACTGTAATGGTATGGAACTCTTGGCTAGCCTGTGGGAGATTCCCTCTTGCTGTAACAACTGACTGTTTATCCATACTGAACCAAATAATGGACGTTTTCAAAAAATTAACCCCAAACCCCTAATTCTGCCAGAATTGTACTTTCTAGTCATCCTAGGGACTTAAGTAAGGTATGCCTGGATTAGTCTTGATGAGAACAGTATGAAGCTGATGTAATACTCAACCTTGGCACAGAAACCTAAGAGCCAGGCCCAAAAATATGGTTTTCAGTTTTTGTAGTGATTTTTTCAACAGGAAATCCCTACTAAAACCAAGTTTTGGCCTTCTGTAACCAAGCCATTGAGTCTGCAGACACTGTAATGGTATGGAACTCTTGGCTAGCCTGTGGGAGATTCCCTCTTGCTGTAACAACTGACTGTTTATCCATACTGAACCAAATAATGGACGTTTTCAAAAAATTAACCCCAAACCCCTAATTCTGCCAGAATTGTACTTTCTAGTCATCCTAGGGACTTAAGTAAGGTATGCCTGGATTAGTCTTGATGAGAACAGTATGAAGCTGATGTAATACTCAACCTTGGCACAGAAACCTAAGAGCCAGGCCCAAAAATATGGTTTTCAGTTTTTGTAGTGATTTTTTCAACAGGAAATCCCTACTAAAACCAAGTTTTGGCCTTCTGTAACCAAGCCATTGAGTCTGCAGACACTGTAATGGTATGGAACTCTTGGCTAGCCTGTGGGAGATTCCCTCTTGCTGTAACAACTGACTGTTTATCCATACTGAACCAAATAATGGACGTTTTCAAAAAATTAACCCCAAACCCCTAATTCTGCCAGAATTGTACTTTCTAGTCATCCTAGGGACTTAAGTAAGGTATGCCTGGATTAGTCTTGATGAGAACAGTATGAAGCTGATGTAATACTCAACCTTGGCACAGAAACCTAAGAGCCAGGCCCAAAAATATGGTTTTCAGTTTTTGTAGTGATTTTTTCAACAGGAAATCCCTACTAAAACCAAGTTTTGGCCTTCTGTAACCAAGCCATTGAGTCTGCAGACACTGTAATGGTATGGAACTCTTGGCTAGCCTGTGGGAGATTCCCTCTTGCTGTAACAACTGACTGTTTATCCATACTGAACCAAATAATGGACATTTTCAAAAAATTAACCCCAAACCCCTAATTCTGCCAGAATTGTACTTTCTAGTCATCCTAGGGACTTAAGTAAGGTATGCCTGGATTAGTCTTGATGAGAACAGTATGAAGCTGATGTAATACTCAACCTTGGCACAGAAACCTAAGAGCCAGGCCCAAAAATATGGTTTTCAGTTTTTGTAGTGATTTTTTCAACAGGAAATCCCTACTAAAACCAAGTTTTGGCCTTCTGTAACCAAGCCATTGAGTCTGCAGACACTGTAATGGTATGGAACTCTTGGCTAGCCTGTGGGAGATTCCCTCTTGCTGTAACAACTGACTGTTTATCCATACTGAACCAAATAATGGACGTTTTCAAAAAATTAACCCCAAACCCCTAATTCTGCCAGAATTGTACTTTCTAGTCATCCTAGGGACTTAAGTAAGGTATGCCTGGATTAGTCTTGATGAGAACAGTATGAAGCTGATGTAATACTCAACCTTGGCACAGAAACCTAAGAGCCAGGCCCAAAAATATGGTTTTCAGTTTTTGTAGTGATTTTTTCAACAGGAAATCCCTACTAAAACCAAGTTTTGGCCTTCTGTAACCAAGCCATTGAGTCTGCAGACACTGTAATGGTATGGAACTCTTGGCTAGCCTGTGGGAGATTCCCTCTTGCTGTAACAACTGACTGTTTATCCATACTGAACCAAATAATGGACATTTTCAAAAAATTAACCCCAAACCCCTAATTCTGCCAGAATTGTACTTTCTAGTCATCCTAGGGACTTAAGTAAGGTATGCCTGGATTAGTCTTGATAAGAACAGTATGAAGCTGATGTAATACTCAACCTTGGCACAGAAACCTAAGAGCCAGGCCCAAAAATATGGTTTTCAGTTTTTGTAGTGATTTTTTCAACAGGAAATCCCTACTAAAACCAAGTTTTGGCCTTCTGTAACCAAGCCATTGAGTCTGCAGACACTGTAATGGTATGGAACTCTTGGCTAGCCTGTGGGAGATTCCCTCTTGCTGTAACAACTGACTGTTTATCCATACTGAACCAAATAATGGACATTTTCAAAAAATTAACCCCAAACCCCTAATTCTGCCAGAATTGTACTTTCTAGTCATCCTAGGGACTTAAGTAAGGTATGCCTGGATTAGTCTTGATAAGAACAGTATGAAGCTGATGTAATACTCAACCTTGGCACAGAAACCTAAGAGCCAGGCCCAAAAATATGGTTTTCAGTTTTTGTAGTGATTTTTTCAACAGGAAATCCCTACTAAAACCAAGTTTTGGCCTTCTGTAACCAAGCCATTGAGTCTGCAGACACTGTAATGGTATGGAACTCTTGGCTAGCCTGTGGGAGATTCCCTCTTGCTGTAACAACTGACTGTTTATCCATACTGAACCAAATAATGGACGTTTTCAAAAAATTAACCCCAAACCCCTAATTCTGCCAGAATTGTACTTTCTAGTCATCCTAGGGACTTAAGTAAGGTATGCCTGGATTAGTCTTGATGAGAACAGTATGAAGCTGATGTAATACTCAACCTTGGCACAGAAACCTAAGAGCCAGGCCCAAAAATATGGTTTTCAGTTTTTGTAGTGATTTTTTCAACAGGAAATCCCTACTAAAACCAAGTTTTGGCCTTCTGTAACCAAGCCATTGAGTCTGCAGACACTGTAATGGTATGGAACTCTTGGCTAGCCTGTGGGAGATTCCCTCTTGCTGTAACAACTGACTGTTTATCCATACTGAACCAAATAATGGACATTTTCAAAAAATTAACCCCAAACCCCTAATTCTGCCAGAATTGTACTTTCTAGTCATCCTAGGGACTTAAGTAAGGTATGCCTGGATTAGTCTTGATAAGAACAGTATGAAGCTGATGTAATACTCAACCTTGGCACAGAAACCTAAGAGCCAGGCCCAAAAATATGGTTTTCAGTTTTTGTAGTGATTTTTTCAACAGGAAATCCCTACTAAAACCAAGTTTTGGCCTTCTGTAACCAAGCCATTGAGTCTGCAGACACTGTAATGGTATGGAACTCTTGGCTAGCCTGTGGGAGATTCCCTCTTGCTGTAACAACTGACTGTTTATCCATACTGAACCAAATAATGGACGTTTTCAAAAAATTAACCCCAAACCCCTAATTCTGCCAGAATTGTACTTTCTAGTCATCCTAGGGACTTAAGTAAGGTATGCCTGGATTAGTCTTGATGAGAACAGTATGAAGCTGATGTAATACTCAACCTTGGCACAGAAACCTAAGAGCCAGGCCCAAAAATATGGTTTTCAGTTTTTGTAGTGATTTTTTCAACAGGAAATCCCTACTAAAACCAAGTTTTGGCCTTCTGTAACCAAGCCATTGAGTCTGCAGACACTGTAATGGTATGGAACTCTTGGCTAGCCTGTGGGAGATTCCCTCTTGCTGTAACAACTGACTGTTTATCCATACTGAACCAAATAATGGACGTTTTCAAAAAATTAACCCCAAACCCCTAATTCTGCCAGAATTGTACTTTCTAGTCATCCTAGGGACTTAAGTAAGGTATGCCTGGATTAGTCTTGATGAGAACAGTATGAAGCTGATGTAATACTCAACCTTGGCACAGAAACCTAAGAGCCAGGCCCAAAAATATGGTTTTCAGTTTTTGTAGTGATTTTTTCAACAGGAAATCCCTACTAAAACCAAGTTTTGGCCTTCTGTAACCAAGCCATTGAGTCTGCAGACACTGTAATGGTATGGAACTCTTGGCTAGCCTGTGGGAGATTCCCTCTTGCTGTAACAACTGACTGTTTATCCATACTGAACCAAATAATGGACATTTTCAAAAAATTAACCCCAAACCCCTAATTCTGCCAGAATTGTACTTTCTAGTCATCCTAGGGACTTAAGTAAGGTATGCCTGGATTAGTCTTGATAAGAACAGTATGAAGCTGATGTAATACTCAACCTTGGCACAGAAACCTAAGAGCCAGGCCCAAAAATATGGTTTTCAGTTTTTGTAGTGATTTTTTCAACAGGAAATCCCTACTAAAACCAAGTTTTGGCCTTCTGTAACCAAGCCATTGAGTCTGCAGACACTGTAATGGTATGGAACTCTTGGCTAGCCTGTGGGAGATTCCCTCTTGCTGTAACAACTGACTGTTTATCCATACTGAACCAAATAATGGACGTTTTGAAAAAATTAACCCCAAACCCCTAATTCTGCCAGAATTGTACTTTCTAGTCATCCTAGGGACTTAAGTAAGGTATGCCTGGATTAGTCTTGATGAGAACAGTATGAAGCTGATGTAATACTCAACCTTGGCACAGAAACCTAAGAGCCAGGCCCAAAAATATGGTTTTCAGTTTTTGTAGTGATTTTTTCAACAGGAAATCCCTACTAAAACCAAGTTTTGGCCTTCTGTAACCAAGCCATTGAGTCTGCAGACACTGTAATGGTATGGAACTCTTGGCTAGCCTGTGGGAGATTCCCTCTTGCTGTAACAACTGACTGTTTATCCATACTGAACCAAATAATGGACGTTTTCAAAAAATTAACCCCAAACCCCTAATTCTGCCAGAATTGTACTTTCTAGTCATCCTAGGGACTTAAGTAAGGTATGCCTGGATTAGTCTTGATGAGAACAGTATGAAGCTGATGTAATACTCAACCTTGGCACAGAAACCTAAGAGCCAGGCCCAAAAATATGGTTTTCAGTTTTTGTAGTGATTTTTTCAACAGGAAATCCCTACTAAAACCAAGTTTTGGCCTTCTGTAACCAAGCCATTGAGTCTGCAGACACTGTAATGGTATGGAACTCTTGGCTAGCCTGTGGGAGATTCCCTCTTGCTGTAACAACTGACTGTTTATCCATACTGAACCAAATAATGGACATTTTCAAAAAATTAACCCCAAACCCCTAATTCTGCCAGAATTGTACTTTCTAGTCATCCTAGGGACTTAAGTAAGGTATGCCTGGATTAGTCTTGATGAGAACAGTATGAAGCTGATGTAATACTCAACCTTGGCACAGAAACCTAAGAGCCAGGCCCAAAAATATGGTTTTCAGTTTTTGTAGTGATTTTTTCAACAGGAAATCCCTACTAAAACCAAGTTTTGGCCTTCTGTAACCAAGCCATTGAGTCTGCAGACACTGTAATGGTATGGAACTCTTGGCTAGCCTGTGGGAGATTCCCTCTTGCTGTAACAACTGACTGTTTATCCATACTGAACCAAATAATGGACGTTTTCAAAAAATTAACCCCAAACCCCTAATTCTGCCAGAATTGTACTTTCTAGTCATCCTAGGGACTTAAGTAAGGTATGCCTGGATTAGTCTTGATGAGAACAGTATGAAGCTGATGTAATACTCAACCTTGGCACAGAAACCTAAGAGCCAGGCCCAAAAATATGGTTTTCAGTTTTTGTAGTGATTTTTTCAACAGGAAATCCCTACTAAAACCAAGTTTTGGCCTTCTGTAACCAAGCCATTGAGTCTGCAGACACTGTAATGGTATGGAACTCTTGGCTAGCCTGTGGGAGATTCCCTCTTGCTGTAACAACTGACTGTTTATCCATACTGAACCAAATAATGGACATTTTCAAAAAATTAACCCCAAACCCCTAATTCTGCCAGAATTGTACTTTCTAGTCATCCTAGGGACTTAAGTAAGGTATGCCTGGATTAGTCTTGATAAGAACAGTATGAAGCTGATGTAATACTCAACCTTGGCACAGAAACCTAAGAGCCAGGCCCAAAAATATGGTTTTCAGTTTTTGTAGTGATTTTTTCAACAGGAAATCCCTACTAAAACCAAGTTTTGGCCTTCTGTAACCAAGCCATTGAGTCTGCAGACACTGTAATGGTATGGAACTCTTGGCTAGCCTGTGGGAGATTCCCTCTTGCTGTAACAACTGACTGTTTATCCATACTGAACCAAATAATGGACGTTTTCAAAAAATTAACCCCAAACCCCTAATTCTGCCAGAATTGTACTTTCTAGTCATCCTAGGGACTTAAGTAAGGTATGCCTGGATTAGTCTTGATGAGAACAGTATGAAGCTGATGTAATACTCAACCTTGGCACAGAAACCTAAGAGCCAGGCCCAAAAATATGGTTTTCAGTTTTTGTAGTGATTTTTTCAACAGGAAATCCCTACTAAAACCAAGTTTTGGCCTTCTGTAACCAAGCCATTGAGTCTGCAGACACTGTAATGGTATGGAACTCTTGGCTAGCCTGTGGGAGATTCCCTCTTGCTGTAACAACTGACTGTTTATCCATACTGAACCAAATAATGGACGTTTTCAAAAAATTAACCCCAAACCCCTAATTCTGCCAGAATTGTACTTTCTAGTCATCCTAGGGACTTAAGTAAGGTATGCCTGGATTAGTCTTGATGAGAACAGTATGAAGCTGATGTAATACTCAACCTTGGCACAGAAACCTAAGAGCCAGGCCCAAAAATATGGTTTTCAGTTTTTGTAGTGATTTTTTCAACAGGAAATCCCTACTAAAACCAAGTTTTGGCCTTCTGTAACCAAGCCATTGAGTCTGCAGACACTGTAATGGTATGGAACTCTTGGCTAGCCTGTGGGAGATTCCCTCTTGCTGTAACAACTGACTGTTTATCCATACTGAACCAAATAATGGACGTTTTCAAAAAATTAACCCCAAACCCCTAATTCTGCCAGAATTGTACTTTCTAGTCATCCTAGGGACTTAAGTAAGGTATGCCTGGATTAGTCTTGATGAGAACAGTATGAAGCTGATGTAATACTCAACCTTGGCACAGAAACCTAAGAGCCAGGCCCAAAAATATGGTTTTCAGTTTTTGTAGTGATTTTTTCAACAGGAAATCCCTACTAAAACCAAGTTTTGGCCTTCTGTAACCAAGCCATTGAGTCTGCAGACACTGTAATGGTATGGAACTCTTGGCTAGCCTGTGGGAGATTCCCTCTTGCTGTAACAACTGACTGTTTATCCATACTGAACCAAATAATGGACATTTTCAAAAAATTAACCCCAAACCCCTAATTCTGCCAGAATTGTACTTTCTAGTCATCCTAGGGACTTAAGTAAGGTATGCCTGGATTAGTCTTGATAAGAACAGTATGAAGCTGATGTAATACTCAACCTTGGCACAGAAACCTAAGAGCCAGGCCCAAAAATATGGTTTTCAGTTTTTGTAGTGATTTTTTCAACAGGAAATCCCTACTAAAACCAAGTTTTGGCCTTCTGTAACCAAGCCATTGAGTCTGCAGACACTGTAATGGTATGGAACTCTTGGCTAGCCTGTGGGAGATTCCCTCTTGCTGTAACAACTGACTGTTTATCCATACTGAACCAAATAATGGACGTTTTCAAAAAATTAACCCCAAACCCCTAATTCTGCCAGAATTGTACTTTCTAGTCATCCTAGGGACTTAAGTAAGGTATGCCTGGATTAGTCTTGATGAGAACAGTATGAAGCTGATGTAATACTCAACCTTGGCACAGAAACCTAAGAGCCAGGCCCAAAAATATGGTTTTCAGTTTTTGTAGTGATTTTTTCAACAGGAAATCCCTACTAAAACCAAGTTTTGGCCTTCTGTAACCAAGCCATTGAGTCTGCAGACACTGTAATGGTATGGAACTCTTGGCTAGCCTGTGGGAGATTCCCTCTTGCTGTAACAACTGACTGTTTATCCATACTGAACCAAATAATGGACGTTTTCAAAAAATTAACCCCAAACCCCTAATTCTGCCAGAATTGTACTTTCTAGTCATCCTAGGGACTTAAGTAAGGTATGCCTGGATTAGTCTTGATAAGAACAGTATGAAGCTGATGTAATACTCAACCTTGGCACAGAAACCTAAGAGCCAGGCCCAAAAATATGGTTTTCAGTTTTTGTAGTGATTTTTTCAACAGGAAATCCCTACTAAAACCAAGTTTTGGCCTTCTGTAACCAAGCCATTGAGTCTGCAGACACTGTAATGGTATGGAACTCTTGGCTAGCCTGTGGGAGATTCCCTCTTGCTGTAACAACTGACTGTTTATCCATACTGAACCAAATAATGGACGTTTTCAAAAAATTAACCCCAAACCCCTAATTCTGCCAGAATTGTACTTTCTAGTCATCCTAGGGACTTAAGTAAGGTATGCCTGGATTAGTCTTGATGAGAACAGTATGAAGCTGATGTAATACTCAACCTTGGCACAGAAACCTAAGAGCCAGGCCCAAAAATATGGTTGTCAGTTTTTGTAGTGATTTTTTCAACAGGAAATCCCTACTAAAACCAAATTTTGGCCTTCTGTAACCAAGCCATTGAGTCTGCAGACACTGTAATGGTATGGAACTCTTGGCTAGCCTGTGGGAGATTCCCTCTTGCTGTAACAACTGACTGTTTATCCATACTGAACCAAATAATGGACGTTTTGAAAAAATTAACCCCAAACCCCTAATTCTGCCAGAATTGTACTTTCTAGTCATCCTAGGGACTTAAGTAAGGTATGCCTGGATTAGTCTTGATGAGAACAGTATGAAGCTGATGTAATACTCAACCTTGGCACAGAAACCTAAGAGCCAGGCCCAAAAATATGGTTTTCAGTTTTTGTAGTGATTTTTTCAACAGTAAATCCCTACTAAAACCAAGTTTTGGCCTTCTGTAACCAAGCCATTGAGTCTGCAGACACTGTAATGGTATGGAACTCTTGGCTAGCCTGTGGGAGATTCCCTCTTGCTGTAACAACTGACTGTTTATCCATACTGAACCAAATAATGGACGTTTTCAAAAAATTAACCCCAAACCCCTAATTCTGCCAGAATTGTACTTTCTAGTCATCCTAGGGACTTAAGTAAGGTATGCCTGGATTAGTCTTGATGAGAACAGTATGAAGCTGATGTAATACTCAACCTTGGCACAGAAACCTAAGAGCCAGGCCCAAAAATATGGTTTTCAGTTTTTGTAGTGATTTTTTCAACAGGAAATCCCTACTAAAACCAAGTTTTGGCCTTCTGTAACCAAGCCATTGAGTCTGCAGACACTGTAATGGTATGGAACTCTTGGCTAGCCTGTGGGAGATTCCCTCTTGCTGTAACAACTGACTGTTTATCCATACTGAACCAAATAATGGACATTTTCAAAAAATTAACCCCAAACCCCTAATTCTGCCAGAATTGTACTTTCTAGTCATCCTAGGGACTTAAGTAAGGTATGCCTGGATTAGTCTTGATGAGAACAGTATGAAGCTGATGTAATACTCAACCTTGGCACAGAAACCTAAGAGCCAGGCCCAAAAATATGGTTTTCAGTTTTTGTAGTGATTTTTTCAACAGGAAATCCCTACTAAAACCAAGTTTTGGCCTTCTGTAACCAAGCCATTGAGTCTGCAGACACTGTAATGGTATGGAACTCTTGGCTAGCCTGTGGGAGATTCCCTCTTGCTGTAACAACTGACTGTTTATCCATACTGAACCAAATAATGGACGTTTTCAAAAAATTAACCCCAAACCCCTAATTCTGCCAGAATTGTACTTTCTAGTCATCCTAGGGACTTAAGTAAGGTATGCCTGGATTAGTCTTGATGAGAACAGTATGAAGCTGATGTAATACTCAACCTTGGCACAGAAACCTAAGAGCCAGGCCCAAAAATATGGTTTTCAGTTTTTGTAGTGATTTTTTCAACAGGAAATCCCTACTAAAACCAAGTTTTGGCCTTCTGTAACCAAGCCATTGAGTCTGCAGACACTGTAATGGTATGGAACTCTTGGCTAGCCTGTGGGAGATTCCCTCTTGCTGTAACAACTGACTGTTTATCCATACTGAACCAAATAATGGACATTTTCAAAAAATTAACCCCAAACCCCTAATTCTGCCAGAATTGTACTTTCTAGTCATCCTAGGGACTTAAGTAAGGTATGCCTGGATTAGTCTTGATAAGAACAGTATGAAGCTGATGTAATACTCAACCTTGGCACAGAAACCTAAGAGCCAGGCCCAAAAATATGGTTTTCAGTTTTTGTAGTGATTTTTTCAACAGGAAATCCCTACTAAAACCAAGTTTTGGCCTTCTGTAACCAAGCCATTGAGTCTGCAGACACTGTAATGGTATGGAACTCTTGGCTAGCCTGTGGGAGATTCCCTCTTGCTGTAACAACTGACTGTTTATCCATACTGAACCAAATAATGGACGTTTTCAAAAAATTAACCCCAAACCCCTAATTCTGCCAGAATTGTACTTTCTAGTCATCCTAGGGACTTAAGTAAGGTATGCCTGGATTAGTCTTGATGAGAACAGTATGAAGCTGATGTAATACTCAACCTTGGCACAGAAACCTAAGAGCCAGGCCCAAAAATATGGTTTTCAGTTTTTGTAGTGATTTTTTCAACAGGAAATCCCTACTAAAACCAAGTTTTGGCCTTCTGTAACCAAGCCATTGAGTCTGCAGACACTGTAATGGTATGGAACTCTTGGCTAGCCTGTGGGAGATTCCCTCTTGCTGTAACAACTGACTGTTTATCCATACTGAACCAAATAATGGACGTTTTCAAAAAATTAACCCCAAACCCCTAATTCTGCCAGAATTGTACTTTCTAGTCATCCTAGGGACTTAAGTAAGGTATGCCTGGATTAGTCTTGATGAGAACAGTATGAAGCTGATGTAATACTCAACCTTGGCACAGAAACCTAAGAGCCAGGCCCAAAAATATGGTTTTCAGTTTTTGTAGTGATTTTTTCAACAGGAAATCCCTACTAAAACCAAGTTTTGGCCTTCTGTAACCAAGCCATTGAGTCTGCAGACACTGTAATGGTATGGAACTCTTGGCTAGCCTGTGGGAGATTCCCTCTTGCTGTAACAACTGACTGTTTATCCATACTGAACCAAATAATGGACGTTTTCAAAAAATTAACCCCAAACCCCTAATTCTGCCAGAATTGTACTTTCTAGTCATCCTAGGGACTTAAGTAAGGTATGCCTGGATTAGTCTTGATGAGAACAGTATGAAGCTGATGTAATACTCAACCTTGGCACAGAAACCTAAGAGCCAGGCCCAAAAATATGGTTTTCAGTTTTTGTAGTGATTTTTTCAACAGGAAATCCCTACTAAAACCAAGTTTTGGCCTTCTGTAACCAAGCCATTGAGTCTGCAGACACTGTAATGGTATGGAACTCTTGGCTAGCCTGTGGGAGATTCCCTCTTGCTGTAACAACTGACTGTTTATCCATACTGAACCAAATAATGGACGTTTTCAAAAAATTAACCCCAAACCCCTAATTCTGCCAGAATTGTACTTTCTAGTCATCCTAGGGACTTAAGTAAGGTATGCCTGGATTAGTCTTGATAAGAACAGTATGAAGCTGATGTAATACTCAACCTTGGCACAGAAACCTAAGAGCCAGGCCCAAAAATATGGTTTTCAGTTTTTGTAGTGATTTTTTCAACAGGAAATCCCTACTAAAACCAAGTTTTGGCCTTCTGTAACCAAGCCATTGAGTCTGCAGACACTGTAATGGTATGGAACTCTTGGCTAGCCTGTGGGAGATTCCCTCTTGCTGTAACAACTGACTGTTTATCCATACTGAACCAAATAATGGACGTTTTCAAAAAATTAACCCCAAACCCCTAATTCTGCCAGAATTGTACTTTCTAGTCATCCTAGGGACTTAAGTAAGGTATGCCTGGATTAGTCTTGATGAGAACAGTATGAAGCTGATGTAATACTCAACCTTGGCACAGAAACCTAAGAGCCAGGCCCAAAAATATGGTTTTCAGTTTTTGTAGTGATTTTTTCAACAGGAAATCCCTACTAAAACCAAGTTTTGGCCTTCTGTAACCAAGCCATTGAGTCTGCAGACACTGTAATGGTATGGAACTCTTGGCTAGCCTGTGGGAGATTCCCTCTTGCTGTAACAACTGACTGTTTATCCATACTGAACCAAATAATGGACGTTTTCAAAAAATTAACCCCAAACCCCTAATTCTGCCAGAATTGTACTTTCTAGTCATCCTAGGGACTTAAGTAAGGTATGCCTGGATTAGTCTTGATGAGAACAGTATGAAGCTGATGTAATACTCAACCTTGGCACAGAAACCTAAGAGCCAGGCCCAAAAATATGGTTTTCAGTTTTTGTAGTGATTTTTTCAACAGGAAATCCCTACTAAAACCAAGTTTTGGCCTTCTGTAACCAAGCCATTGAGTCTGCAGACACTGTAATGGTATGGAACTCTTGGCTAGCCTGTGGGAGATTCCCTCTTGCTGTAACAACTGACTGTTTATCCATACTGAACCAAATAATGGACGTTTTCAAAAAATTAACCCCAAACCCCTAATTCTGCCAGAATTGTACTTTCTAGTCATCCTAGGGACTTAAGTAAGGTATGCCTGGATTAGTCTTGATGAGAACAGTATGAAGCTGATGTAATACTCAACCTTGGCACAGAAACCTAAGAGCCAGGCCCAAAAATATGGTTTTCAGTTTTTGTAGTGATTTTTTCAACAGGAAATCCCTACTAAAACCAAGTTTTGGCCTTCTGTAACCAAGCCATTGAGTCTGCAGACACTGTAATGGTATGGAACTCTTGGCTAGCCTGTGGGAGATTCCCTCTTGCTGTAACAACTGACTGTTTATCCATACTGAACCAAATAATGGACGTTTTCAAAAAATTAACCCCAAACCCCTAATTCTGCCAGAATTGTACTTTCTAGTCATCCTAGGGACTTAAGTAAGGTATGCCTGGATTAGTCTTGATGAGAACAGTATGAAGCTGATGTAATACTCAACCTTGGCACAGAAACCTAAGAGCCAGGCCCAAAAATATGGTTTTCAGTTTTTGTAGTGATTTTTTCAACAGGAAATCCCTACTAAAACCAAGTTTTGGCCTTCTGTAACCAAGCCATTGAGTCTGCAGACACTGTAATGGTATGGAACTCTTGGCTAGCCTGTGGGAGATTCCCTCTTGCTGTAACAACTGACTGTTTATCCATACTGAACCAAATAATGGACATTTTCAAAAAATTAACCCCAAACCCCTAATTCTGCCAGAATTGTACTTTCTAGTCATCCTAGGGACTTAAGTAAGGTATGCCTGGATTAGTCTTGATGAGAACAGTATGAAGCTGATGTAATACTCAACCTTGGCACAGAAACCTAAGAGCCAGGCCCAAAAATATGGTTTTCAGTTTTTGTAGTGATTTTTTCAACAGGAAATCCCTACTAAAACCAAGTTTTGGCCTTCTGTAACCAAGCCATTGAGTCTGCAGACACTGTAATGGTATGGAACTCTTGGCTAGCCTGTGGGAGATTCCCTCTTGCTGTAACAACTGACTGTTTATCCATACTGAACCAAATAATGGACGTTTTCAAAAAATTAACCCCAAACCCCTAATTCTGCCAGAATTGTACTTTCTAGTCATCCTAGGGACTTAAGTAAGGTATGCCTGGATTAGTCTTGATGAGAACAGTATGAAGCTGATGTAATACTCAACCTTGGCACAGAAACCTAAGAGCCAGGCCCAAAAATATGGTTTTCAGTTTTTGTAGTGATTTTTTCAACAGGAAATCCCTACTAAAACCAAGTTTTGGCCTTCTGTAACCAAGCCATTGAGTCTGCAGACACTGTAATGGTATGGAACTCTTGGCTAGCCTGTGGGAGATTCCCTCTTGCTGTAACAACTGACTGTTTATCCATACTGAACCAAATAATGGACATTTTCAAAAAATTAACCCCAAACCCCTAATTCTGCCAGAATTGTACTTTCTAGTCATCCTAGGGACTTAAGTAAGGTATGCCTGGATTAGTCTTGATGAGAACAGTATGAAGCTGATGTAATACTCAACCTTGGCACAGAAACCTAAGAGCCAGGCCCAAAAATATGGTTTTCAGTTTTTGTAGTGATTTTTTCAACAGGAAATCCCTACTAAAACCAAGTTTTGGCCTTCTGTAACCAAGCCATTGAGTCTGCAGACACTGTAATGGTATGGAACTCTTGGCTAGCCTGTGGGAGATTCCCTCTTGCTGTAACAACTGACTGTTTATCCATACTGAACCAAATAATGGACGTTTTCAAAAAATTAACCCCAAACCCCTAATTCTGCCAGAATTGTACTTTCTAGTCATCCTAGGGACTTAAGTAAGGTATGCCTGGATTAGTCTTGATGAGAACAGTATGAAGCTGATGTAATACTCAACCTTGGCACAGAAACCTAAGAGCCAGGCCCAAAAATATGGTTTTCAGTTTTTGTAGTGATTTTTTCAACAGGAAATCCCTACTAAAACCAAGTTTTGGCCTTCTGTAACCAAGCCATTGAGTCTGCAGACACTGTAATGGTATGGAACTCTTGGCTAGCCTGTGGGAGATTCCCTCTTGCTGTAACAACTGACTGTTTATCCATACTGAACCAAATAATGGACGTTTTCAAAAAATTAACCCCAAACCCCTAATTCTGCCAGAATTGTACTTTCTAGTCATCCTAGGGACTTAAGTAAGGTATGCCTGGATTAGTCTTGATAAGAACAGTATGAAGCTGATGTAATACTCAACCTTGGCACAGAAACCTAAGAGCCAGGCCCAAAAATATGGTTTTCAGTTTTTGTAGTGATTTTTTCAACAGGAAATCCCTACTAAAACCAAGTTTTGGCCTTCTGTAACCAAGCCATTGAGTCTGCAGACACTGTAATGGTATGGAACTCTTGGCTAGCCTGTGGGAGATTCCCTCTTGCTGTAACAACTGACTGTTTATCCATACTGAACCAAATAATGGACGTTTTCAAAAAATTAACCCCAAACCCCTAATTCTGCCAGAATTGTACTTTCTAGTCATCCTAGGGACTTAAGTAAGGTATGCCTGGATTAGTCTTGATGAGAACAGTATGAAGCTGATGTAATACTCAACCTTGGCACAGAAACCTAAGAGCCAGGCCCAAAAATATGGTTTTCAGTTTTTGTAGTGATTTTTTCAACAGGAAATCCCTACTAAAACCAAGTTTTGGCCTTCTGTAACCAAGCCATTGAGTCTGCAGACACTGTAATGGTATGGAACTCTTGGCTAGCCTGTGGGAGATTCCCTCTTGCTGTAACAACTGACTGTTTATCCATACTGAACCAAATAATGGACGTTTTCAAAAAATTAACCCCAAACCCCTAATTCTGCCAGAATTGTACTTTCTAGTCATCCTAGGGACTTAAGTAAGGTATGCCTGGATTAGTCTTGATGAGAACAGTATGAAGCTGATGTAATACTCAACCTTGGCACAGAAACCTAAGAGCCAGGCCCAAAAATATGGTTTTCAGTTTTTGTAGTGATTTTTTCAACAGGAAATCCCTACTAAAACCAAGTTTTGGCCTTCTGTAACCAAGCCATTGAGTCTGCAGACACTGTAATGGTATGGAACTCTTGGCTAGCCTGTGGGAGATTCCCTCTTGCTGTAACAACTGACTGTTTATCCATACTGAACCAAATAATGGACGTTTTCAAAAAATTAACCCCAAACCCCTAATTCTGCCAGAATTGTACTTTCTAGTCATCCTAGGGACTTAAGTAAGGTATGCCTGGATTAGTCTTGATGAGAACAGTATGAAGCTGATGTAATACTCAACCTTGGCACAGAAACCTAAGAGCCAGGCCCAAAAATATGGTTTTCAGTTTTTGTAGTGATTTTTTCAACAGGAAATCCCTACTAAAACCAAGTTTTGGCCTTCTGTAACCAAGCCATTGAGTCTGCAGACACTGTAATGGTATGGAACTCTTGGCTAGCCTGTGGGAGATTCCCTCTTGCTGTAACAACTGACTGTTTATCCATACTGAACCAAATAATGGACATTTTCAAAAAATTAACCCCAAACCCCTAATTCTGCCAGAATTGTACTTTCTAGTCATCCTAGGGACTTAAGTAAGGTATGCCTGGATTAGTCTTGATGAGAACAGTATGAAGCTGATGTAATACTCAACCTTGGCACAGAAACCTAAGAGCCAGGCCCAAAAATATGGTTTTCAGTTTTTGTAGTGATTTTTTCAACAGGAAATCCCTACTAAAACCAAGTTTTGGCCTTCTGTAACCAAGCCATTGAGTCTGCAGACACTGTAATGGTATGGAACTCTTGGCTAGCCTGTGGGAGATTCCCTCTTGCTGTAACAACTGACTGTTTATCCATACTGAACCAAATAATGGACGTTTTCAAAAAATTAACCCCAAACCCCTAATTCTGCCAGAATTGTACTTTCTAGTCATCCTAGGGACTTAAGTAAGGTATGCCTGGATTAGTCTTGATGAGAACAGTATGAAGCTGATGTAATACTCAACCTTGGCACAGAAACCTAAGAGCCAGGCCCAAAAATATGGTTTTCAGTTTTTGTAGTGATTTTTTCAACAGGAAATCCCTACTAAAACCAAGTTTTGGCCTTCTGTAACCAAGCCATTGAGTCTGCAGACACTGTAATGGTATGGAACTCTTGGCTAGCCTGTGGGAGATTCCCTCTTGCTGTAACAACTGACTGTTTATCCATACTGAACCAAATAATGGACATTTTCAAAAAATTAACCCCAAACCCCTAATTCTGCCAGAATTGTACTTTCTAGTCATCCTAGGGACTTAAGTAAGGTATGCCTGGATTAGTCTTGATAAGAACAGTATGAAGCTGATGTAATACTCAACCTTGGCACAGAAACCTAAGAGCCAGGCCCAAAAATATGGTTTTCAGTTTTTGTAGTGATTTTTTCAACAGGAAATCCCTACTAAAACCAAGTTTTGGCCTTCTGTAACCAAGCCATTGAGTCTGCAGACACTGTAATGGTATGGAACTCTTGGCTAGCCTGTGGGAGATTCCCTCTTGCTGTAACAACTGACTGTTTATCCATACTGAACCAAATAATGGACGTTTTCAAAAAATTAACCCCAAACCCCTAATTCTGCCAGAATTGTACTTTCTAGTCATCCTAGGGACTTAAGTAAGGTATGCCTGGATTAGTCTTGATGAGAACAGTATGAAGCTGATGTAATACTCAACCTTGGCACAGAAACCTAAGAGCCAGGCCCAAAAATATGGTTTTCAGTTTTTGTAGTGATTTTTTCAACAGGAAATCCCTACTAAAACCAAGTTTTGGCCTTCTGTAACCAAGCCATTGAGTCTGCAGACACTGTAATGGTATGGAACTCTTGGCTAGCCTGTGGGAGATTCCCTCTTGCTGTAACAACTGACTGTTTATCCATACTGAACCAAATAATGGACATTTTCAAAAAATTAACCCCAAACCCCTAATTCTGCCAGAATTGTACTTTCTAGTCATCCTAGGGACTTAAGTAAGGTATGCCTGGATTAGTCTTGATAAGAACAGTATGAAGCTGATGTAATACTCAACCTTGGCACAGAAACCTAAGAGCCAGGCCCAAAAATATGGTTTTCAGTTTTTGTAGTGATTTTTTCAACAGGAAATCCCTACTAAAACCAAGTTTTGGCCTTCTGTAACCAAGCCATTGAGTCTGCAGACACTGTAATGGTATGGAACTCTTGGCTAGCCTGTGGGAGATTCCCTCTTGCTGTAACAACTGACTGTTTATCCATACTGAACCAAATAATGGACGTTTTCAAAAAATTAACCCCAAACCCCTAATTCTGCCAGAATTGTACTTTCTAGTCATCCTAGGGACTTAAGTAAGGTATGCCTGGATTAGTCTTGATGAGAACAGTATGAAGCTGATGTAATACTCAACCTTGGCACAGAAACCTAAGAGCCAGGCCCAAAAATATGGTTTTCAGTTTTTGTAGTGATTTTTTCAACAGGAAATCCCTACTAAAACCAAGTTTTGGCCTTCTGTAACCAAGCCATTGAGTCTGCAGACACTGTAATGGTATGGAACTCTTGGCTAGCCTGTGGGAGATTCCCTCTTGCTGTAACAACTGACTGTTTATCCATACTGAACCAAATAATGGACGTTTTCAAAAAATTAACCCCAAACCCCTAATTCTGCCAGAATTGTACTTTCTAGTCATCCTAGGGACTTAAGTAAGGTATGCCTGGATTAGTCTTGATGAGAACAGTATGAAGCTGATGTAATACTCAACCTTGGCACAGAAACCTAAGAGCCAGGCCCAAAAATATGGTTTTCAGTTTTTGTAGTGATTTTTTCAACAGGAAATCCCTACTAAAACCAAGTTTTGGCCTTCTGTAACCAAGCCATTGAGTCTGCAGACACTGTAATGGTATGGAACTCTTGGCTAGCCTGTGGGAGATTCCCTCTTGCTGTAACAACTGACTGTTTATCCATACTGAACCAAATAATGGACGTTTTCAAAAAATTAACCCCAAACCCCTAATTCTGCCAGAATTGTACTTTCTAGTCATCCTAGGGACTTAAGTAAGGTATGCCTGGATTAGTCTTGATGAGAACAGTATGAAGCTGATGTAATACTCAACCTTGGCACAGAAACCTAAGAGCCAGGCCCAAAAATATGGTTTTCAGTTTTTGTAGTGATTTTTTCAACAGGAAATCCCTACTAAAACCAAGTTTTGGCCTTCTGTAACCAAGCCATTGAGTCTGCAGACACTGTAATGGTATGGAACTCTTGGCTAGCCTGTGGGAGATTCCCTCTTGCTGTAACAACTGACTGTTTATCCATACTGAACCAAATAATGGACGTTTTCAAAAAATTAACCCCAAACCCCTAATTCTGCCAGAATTGTACTTTCTAGTCATCCTAGGGACTTAAGTAAGGTATGCCTGGATTAGTCTTGATGAGAACAGTATGAAGCTGATGTAATACTCAACCTTGGCACAGAAACCTAAGAGCCAGGCCCAAAAATATGGTTTTCAGTTTTTGTAGTGATTTTTTCAACAGGAAATCCCTACTAAAACCAAGTTTTGGCCTTCTGTAACCAAGCCATTGAGTCTGCAGACACTGTAATGGTATGGAACTCTTGGCTAGCCTGTGGGAGATTCCCTCTTGCTGTAACAACTGACTGTTTATCCATACTGAACCAAATAATGGACATTTTCAAAAAATTAACCCCAAACCCCTAATTCTGCCAGAATTGTACTTTCTAGTCATCCTAGGGACTTAAGTAAGGTATGCCTGGATTAGTCTTGATGAGAACAGTATGAAGCTGATGTAATACTCAACCTTGGCACAGAAACCTAAGAGCCAGGCCCAAAAATATGGTTTTCAGTTTTTGTAGTGATTTTTTCAACAGGAAATCCCTACTAAAACCAAGTTTTGGCCTTCTGTAACCAAGCCATTGAGTCTGCAGACACTGTAATGGTATGGAACTCTTGGCTAGCCTGTGGGAGATTCCCTCTTGCTGTAACAACTGACTGTTTATCCATACTGAACCAAATAATGGACGTTTTCAAAAAATTAACCCCAAACCCCTAATTCTGCCAGAATTGTACTTTCTAGTCATCCTAGGGACTTAAGTAAGGTATGCCTGGATTAGTCTTGATGAGAACAGTATGAAGCTGATGTAATACTCAACCTTGGCACAGAAACCTAAGAGCCAGGCCCAAAAATATGGTTTTCAGTTTTTGTAGTGATTTTTTCAACAGGAAATCCCTACTAAAACCAAGTTTTGGCCTTCTGTAACCAAGCCATTGAGTCTGCTGACACTGTAATGGTATGGAACTCTTGGCTAGCCTGTGGGAGATTCCCTCTTGCTGTAACAACTGACTGTTTATCCATACTGAACCAAATAATGGACATTTTCAAAAAATTAACCCCAAACCCCTAATTCTGCCAGAATTGTACTTTCTAGTCATCCTAGGGACTTAAGTAAGGTATGCCTGGATTAGTCTTGATAAGAACAGTATGAAGCTGATGTAATACTCAACCTTGGCACAGAAACCTAAGAGCCAGGCCCAAAAATATGGTTTTCAGTTTTTGTAGTGATTTTTTCAACAGGAAATCCCTACTAAAACCAAGTTTTGGCCTTCTGTAACCAAGCCATTGAGTCTGCAGACACTGTAATGGTATGGAACTCTTGGCTAGCCTGTGGGAGATTCCCTCTTGCTGTAACAACTGACTGTTTATCCATACTGAACCAAATAATGGACGTTTTCAAAAAATTAACCCCAAACCCCTAATTCTGCCAGAATTGTACTTTCTAGTCATCCTAGGGACTTAAGTAAGGTATGCCTGGATTAGTCTTGATGAGAACAGTATGAAGCTGATGTAATACTCAACCTTGGCACAGAAACCTAAGAGCCAGGCCCAAAAATATGGTTTTCAGTTTTTGTAGTGATTTTTTCAACAGGAAATCCCTACTAAAACCAAGTTTTGGCCTTCTGTAACCAAGCCATTGAGTCTGCAGACACTGTAATGGTATGGAACTCTTGGCTAGCCTGTGGGAGATTCCCTCTTGCTGTAACAACTGACTGTTTATCCATACTGAACCAAATAATGGACATTTTCAAAAAATTAACCCCAAACCCCTAATTCTGCCAGAATTGTACTTTCTAGTCATCCTAGGGACTTAAGTAAGGTATGCCTGGATTAGTCTTGATAAGAACAGTATGAAGCTGATGTAATACTCAACCTTGGCACAGAAACCTAAGAGCCAGGCCCAAAAATATGGTTTTCAGTTTTTGTAGTGATTTTTTCAACAGGAAATCCCTACTAAAACCAAGTTTTGGCCTTCTGTAACCAAGCCATTGAGTCTGCAGACACTGTAATGGTATGGAACTCTTGGCTAGCCTGTGGGAGATTCCCTCTTGCTGTAACAACTGACTGTTTATCCATACTGAACCAAATAATGGACGTTTTCAAAAAATTAACCCCAAACCCCTAATTCTGCCAGAATTGTACTTTCTAGTCATCCTAGGGACTTAAGTAAGGTATGCCTGGATTAGTCTTGATGAGAACAGTATGAAGCTGATGTAATACTCAACCTTGGCACAGAAACCTAAGAGCCAGGCCCAAAAATATGGTTTTCAGTTTTTGTAGTGATTTTTTCAACAGGAAATCCCTACTAAAACCAAGTTTTGGCCTTCTGTAACCAAGCCATTGAGTCTGCAGACACTGTAATGGTATGGAACTCTTGGCTAGCCTGTGGGAGATTCCCTCTTGCTGTAACAACTGACTGTTTATCCATACTGAACCAAATAATGGACGTTTTCAAAAAATTAACCCCAAACCCCTAATTCTGCCAGAATTGTACTTTCTAGTCATCCTAGGGACTTAAGTAAGGTATGCCTGGATTAGTCTTGATGAGAACAGTATGAAGCTGATGTAATACTCAACCTTGGCACAGAAACCTAAGAGCCAGGCCCAAAAATATGGTTTTCAGTTTTTGTAGTGATTTTTTCAACAGGAAATCCCTACTAAAACCAAGTTTTGGCCTTCTGTAACCAAGCCATTGAGTCTGCAGACACTGTAATGGTATGGAACTCTTGGCTAGCCTGTGGGAGATTCCCTCTTGCTGTAACAACTGACTGTTTATCCATACTGAACCAAATAATGGACGTTTTCAAAAAATTAACCCCAAACCCCTAATTCTGCCAGAATTGTACTTTCTAGTCATCCTAGGGACTTAAGTAAGGTATGCCTGGATTAGTCTTGATAAGAACAGTATGAAGCTGATGTAATACTCAACCTTGGCACAGAAACCTAAGAGCCAGGCCCAAAAATATGGTTTTCAGTTTTTGTAGTGATTTTTTCAACAGGAAATCCCTACTAAAACCAAGTTTTGGCCTTCTGTAACCAAGCCATTGAGTCTGCAGACACTGTAATGGTATGGAACTCTTGGCTAGCCTGTGGGAGATTCCCTCTTGCTGTAACAACTGACTGTTTATCCATACTGAACCAAATAATGGACGTTTTCAAAAAATTAACCCCAAACCCCTAATTCTGCCAGAATTGTACTTTCTAGTCATCCTAGGGACTTAAGTAAGGTATGCCTGGATTAGTCTTGATGAGAACAGTATGAAGCTGATGTAATACTCAACCTTGGCACAGAAACCTAAGAGCCAGGCCCAAAAATATGGTTTTCAGTTTTTGTAGTGATTTTTTCAACAGGAAATCCCTACTAAAACCAAGTTTTGGCCTTCTGTAACCAAGCCATTGAGTCTGCAGACACTGTAATGGTATGGAACTCTTGGCTAGCCTGTGGGAGATTCCCTCTTGCTGTAACAACTGACTGTTTATCCATACTGAACCAAATAATGGACGTTTTCAAAAAATTAACCCCAAACCCCTAATTCTGCCAGAATTGTACTTTCTAGTCATCCTAGGGACTTAAGTAAGGTATGCCTGGATTAGTCTTGATGAGAACAGTATGAAGCTGATGTAATACTCAACCTTGGCACAGAAACCTAAGAGCCAGGCCCAAAAATATGGTTTTCAGTTTTTGTAGTGATTTTTTCAACAGGAAATCCCTACTAAAACCAAGTTTTGGCCTTCTGTAACCAAGCCATTGAGTCTGCAGACACTGTAATGGTATGGAACTCTTGGCTAGCCTGTGGGAGATTCCCTCTTGCTGTAACAACTGACTGTTTATCCATACTGAACCAAATAATGGACGTTTTCAAAAAATTAACCCCAAACCCCTAATTCTGCCAGAATTGTACTTTCTAGTCATCCTAGGGACTTAAGTAAGGTATGCCTGGATTAGTCTTGATGAGAACAGTATGAAGCTGATGTAATACTCAACCTTGGCACAGAAACCTAAGAGCCAGGCCCAAAAATATGGTTTTCAGTTTTTGTAGTGATTTTTTCAACAGGAAATCCCTACTAAAACCAAGTTTTGGCCTTCTGTAACCAAGCCATTGAGTCTGCAGACACTGTAATGGTATGGAACTCTTGGCTAGCCTGTGGGAGATTCCCTCTTGCTGTAACAACTGACTGTTTATCCATACTGAACCAAATAATGGACGTTTTCAAAAAATTAACCCCAAACCCCTAATTCTGCCAGAATTGTACTTTCTAGTCATCCTAGGGACTTAAGTAAGGTATGCCTGGATTAGTCTTGATAAGAACAGTATGAAGCTGATGTAATACTCAACCTTGGCACAGAAACCTAAGAGCCAGGCCCAAAAATATGGTTTTCAGTTTTTGTAGTGATTTTTTCAACAGGAAATCCCTACTAAAACCAAGTTTTGGCCTTCTGTAACCAAGCCATTGAGTCTGCAGACACTGTAATGGTATGGAACTCTTGGCTAGCCTGTGGGAGATTCCCTCTTGCTGTAACAACTGACTGTTTATCCATACTGAACCAAATAATGGACGTTTTCAAAAAATTAACCCCAAACCCCTAATTCTGCCAGAATTGTACTTTCTAGTCATCCTAGGGACTTAAGTAAGGTATGCCTGGATTAGTCTTGATGAGAACAGTATGAAGCTGATGTAATACTCAACCTTGGCACAGAAACCTAAGAGCCAGGCCCAAAAATATGGTTTTCAGTTTTTGTAGTGATTTTTTCAACAGGAAATCCCTACTAAAACCAAGTTTTGGCCTTCTGTAACCAAGCCATTGAGTCTGCAGACACTGTAATGGTATGGAACTCTTGGCTAGCCTGTGGGAGATTCCCTCTTGCTGTAACAACTGACTGTTTATCCATACTGAACCAAATAATGGACGTTTTCAAAAAATTAACCCCAAACCCCTAATTCTGCCAGAATTGTACTTTCTAGTCATCCTAGGGACTTAAGTAAGGTATGCCTGGATTAGTCTTGATGAGAACAGTATGAAGCTGATGTAATACTCAACCTTGGCACAGAAACCTAAGAGCCAGGCCCAAAAATATGGTTTTCAGTTTTTGTAGTGATTTTTTCAACAGGAAATCCCTACTAAAACCAAGTTTTGGCCTTCTGTAACCAAGCCATTGAGTCTGCAGACACTGTAATGGTATGGAACTCTTGGCTAGCCTGTGGGAGATTCCCTCTTGCTGTAACAACTGACTGTTTATCCATACTGAACCAAATAATGGACGTTTTCAAAAAATTAACCCCAAACCCCTAATTCTGCCAGAATTGTACTTTCTAGTCATCCTAGGGACTTAAGTAAGGTATGCCTGGATTAGTCTTGATGAGAACAGTATGAAGCTGATGTAATACTCAACCTTGGCACAGAAACCTAAGAGCCAGGCCCAAAAATATGGTTTTCAGTTTTTGTAGTGATTTTTTCAACAGGAAATCCCTACTAAAACCAAGTTTTGGCCTTCTGTAACCAAGCCATTGAGTCTGCAGACACTGTAATGGTATGGAACTCTTGGCTAGCCTGTGGGAGATTCCCTCTTGCTGTAACAACTGACTGTTTATCCATACTGAACCAAATAATGGACGTTTTCAAAAAATTAACCCCAAACCCCTAATTCTGCCAGAATTGTACTTTCTAGTCATCCTAGGGACTTAAGTAAGGTATGCCTGGATTAGTCTTGATGAGAACAGTATGAAGCTGATGTAATACTCAACCTTGGCACAGAAACCTAAGAGCCAGGCCCAAAAATATGGTTTTCAGTTTTTGTAGTGATTTTTTCAACAGGAAATCCCTACTAAAACCAAGTTTTGGCCTTCTGTAACCAAGCCATTGAGTCTGCAGACACTGTAATGGTATGGAACTCTTGGCTAGCCTGTGGGAGATTCCCTCTTGCTGTAACAACTGACTGTTTATCCATACTGAACCAAATAATGGACGTTTTCAAAAAATTAACCCCAAACCCCTAATTCTGCCAGAATTGTACTTTCTAGTCATCCTAGGGACTTAAGTAAGGTATGCCTGGATTAGTCTTGATGAGAACAGTATGAAGCTGATGTAATACTCAACCTTGGCACAGAAACCTAAGAGCCAGGCCCAAAAATATGGTTTTCAGTTTTTGTAGTGATTTTTTCAACAGGAAATCCCTACTAAAACCAAGTTTTGGCCTTCTGTAACCAAGCCATTGAGTCTGCAGACACTGTAATGGTATGGAACTCTTGGCTAGCCTGTGGGAGATTCCCTCTTGCTGTAACAACTGACTGTTTATCCATACTGAACCAAATAATGGACATTTTCAAAAAATTAACCCCAAACCCCTAATTCTGCCAGAATTGTACTTTCTAGTCATCCTAGGGACTTAAGTAAGGTATGCCTGGATTAGTCTTGATAAGAACAGTATGAAGCTGATGTAATACTCAACCTTGGCACAGAAACCTAAGAGCCAGGCCCAAAAATATGGTTTTCAGTTTTTGTAGTGATTTTTTCAACAGGAAATCCCTACTAAAACCAAGTTTTGGCCTTCTGTAACCAAGCCATTGAGTCTGCAGACACTGTAATGGTATGGAACTCTTGGCTAGCCTGTGGGAGATTCCCTCTTGCTGTAACAACTGACTGTTTATCCATACTGAACCAAATAATGGACGTTTTCAAAAAATTAACCCCAAACCCCTAATTCTGCCAGAATTGTACTTTCTAGTCATCCTAGGGACTTAAGTAAGGTATGCCTGGATTAGTCTTGATGAGAACAGTATGAAGCTGATGTAATACTCAACCTTGGCACAGAAACCTAAGAGCCAGGCCCAAAAATATGGTTTTCAGTTTTTGTAGTGATTTTTTCAACAGGAAATCCCTACTAAAACCAAATTTTGGCCTTCTGTAACCAAGCCATTGAGTCTGCAGACACTGTAATGGTATGGAACTCTTGGCTAGCCTGTGGGAGATTCCCTCTTGCTGTAACAACTGACTGTTTATCCATACTGAACCAAATAATGGACGTTTTGAAAAAATTAACCCCAAACCCCTAATTCTGCCAGAATTGTACTTTCTAGTCATCCTAGGGACTTAAGTAAGGTATGCCTGGATTAGTCTTGATGAGAACAGTATGAAGCTGATGTAATACTCAACCTTGGCACAGAAACCTAAGAGCCAGGCCCAAAAATATGGTTTTCAGTTTTTGTAGTGATTTTTTCAACAGTAAATCCCTACTAAAACCAAGTTTTGGCCTTCTGTAACCAAGCCATTGAGTCTGCAGACACTGTAATGGTATGGAACTCTTGGCTAGCCTGTGGGAGATTCCCTCTTGCTGTAACAACTGACTGTTTATCCATACTGAACCAAATAATGGACGTTTTCAAAAAATTAACCCCAAACCCCTAATTCTGCCAGAATTGTACTTTCTAGTCATCCTAGGGACTTAAGTAAGGTATGCCTGGATTAGTCTTGATGAGAACAGTATGAAGCTGATGTAATACTCAACCTTGGCACAGAAACCTAAGAGCCAGGCCCAAAAATATGGTTTTCAGTTTTTGTAGTGATTTTTTCAACAGGAAATCCCTACTAAAACCAAGTTTTGGCCTTCTGTAACCAAGCCATTGAGTCTGCAGACACTGTAATGGTATGGAACTCTTGGCTAGCCTGTGGGAGATTCCCTCTTGCTGTAACAACTGACTGTTTATCCATACTGAACCAAATAATGGACATTTTCAAAAAATTAACCCCAAACCCCTAATTCTGCCAGAATTGTACTTTCTAGTCATCCTAGGGACTTAAGTAAGGTATGCCTGGATTAGTCTTGATAAGAACAGTATGAAGCTGATGTAATACTCAACCTTGGCACAGAAACCTAAGAGCCAGGCCCAAAAATATGGTTTTCAGTTTTTGTAGTGATTTTTTCAACAGGAAATCCCTACTAAAACCAAGTTTTGGCCTTCTGTAACCAAGCCATTGAGTCTGCAGACACTGTAATGGTATGGAACTCTTGGCTAGCCTGTGGGAGATTCCCTCTTGCTGTAACAACTGACTGTTTATCCATACTGAACCAAATAATGGACGTTTTCAAAAAATTAACCCCAAACCCCTAATTCTGCCAGAATTGTACTTTCTAGTCATCCTAGGGACTTAAGTAAGGTATGCCTGGATTAGTCTTGATGAGAACAGTATGAAGCTGATGTAATACTCAACCTTGGCACAGAAACCTAAGAGCCAGGCCCAAAAATATGGTTTTCAGTTTTTGTAGTGATTTTTTCAACAGGAAATCCCTACTAAAACCAAGTTTTGGCCTTCTGTAACCAAGCCATTGAGTCTGCAGACACTGTAATGGTATGGAACTCTTGGCTAGCCTGTGGGAGATTCCCTCTTGCTGTAACAACTGACTGTTTATCCATACTGAACCAAATAATGGACGTTTTCAAAAAATTAACCCCAAACCCCTAATTCTGCCAGAATTGTACTTTCTAGTCATCCTAGGGACTTAAGTAAGGTATGCCTGGATTAGTCTTGATGAGAACAGTATGAAGCTGATGTAATACTCAACCTTGGCACAGAAACCTAAGAGCCAGGCCCAAAAATATGGTTTTCAGTTTTTGTAGTGATTTTTTCAACAGGAAATCCCTACTAAAACCAAGTTTTGGCCTTCTGTAACCAAGCCATTGAGTCTGCAGACACTGTAATGGTATGGAACTCTTGGCTAGCCTGTGGGAGATTCCCTCTTGCTGTAACAACTGACTGTTTATCCATACTGAACCAAATAATGGACGTTTTCAAAAAATTAACCCCAAACCCCTAATTCTGCCAGAATTGTACTTTCTAGTCATCCTAGGGACTTAAGTAAGGTATGCCTGGATTAGTCTTGATGAGAACAGTATGAAGCTGATGTAATACTCAACCTTGGCACAGAAACCTAAGAGCCAGGCCCAAAAATATGGTTTTCAGTTTTTGTAGTGATTTTTTCAACAGGAAATCCCTACTAAAACCAAGTTTTGGCCTTCTGTAACCAAGCCATTGAGTCTGCAGACACTGTAATGGTATGGAACTCTTGGCTAGCCTGTGGGAGATTCCCTCTTGCTGTAACAACTGACTGTTTATCCATACTGAACCAAATAATGGACGTTTTCAAAAAATTAACCCCAAACCCCTAATTCTGCCAGAATTGTACTTTCTAGTCATCCTAGGGACTTAAGTAAGGTATGCCTGGATTAGTCTTGATGAGAACAGTATGAAGCTGATGTAATACTCAACCTTGGCACAGAAACCTAAGAGCCAGGCCCAAAAATATGGTTTTCAGTTTTTGTAGTGATTTTTTCAACAGGAAATCCCTACTAAAACCAAGTTTTGGCCTTCTGTAACCAAGCCATTGAGTCTGCAGACACTGTAATGGTATGGAACTCTTGGCTAGCCTGTGGGAGATTCCCTCTTGCTGTAACAACTGACTGTTTATCCATACTGAACCAAATAATGGACGTTTTCAAAAAATTAACCCCAAACCCCTAATTCTGCCAGAATTGTACTTTCTAGTCATCCTAGGGACTTAAGTAAGGTATGCCTGGATTAGTCTTGATGAGAACAGTATGAAGCTGATGTAATACTCAACCTTGGCACAGAAACCTAAGAGCCAGGCCCAAAAATATGGTTTTCAGTTTTTGTAGTGATTTTTTCAACAGGAAATCCCTACTAAAACCAAGTTTTGGCCTTCTGTAACCAAGCCATTGAGTCTGCAGACACTGTAATGGTATGGAACTCTTGGCTAGCCTGTGGGAGATTCCCTCTTGCTGTAACAACTGACTGTTTATCCATACTGAACCAAATAATGGACGTTTTCAAAAAATTAACCCCAAACCCCTAATTCTGCCAGAATTGTACTTTCTAGTCATCCTAGGGACTTAAGTAAGGTATGCCTGGATTAGTCTTGATGAGAACAGTATGAAGCTGATGTAATACTCAACCTTGGCACAGAAACCTAAGAGCCAGGCCCAAAAATATGGTTTTCAGTTTTTGTAGTGATTTTTTCAACAGGAAATCCCTACTAAAACCAAGTTTTGGCCTTCTGTAACCAAGCCATTGAGTCTGCAGACACTGTAATGGTATGGAACTCTTGGCTAGCCTGTGGGAGATTCCCTCTTGCTGTAACAACTGACTGTTTATCCATACTGAACCAAATAATGGACGTTTTCAAAAAATTAACCCCAAACCCCTAATTCTGCCAGAATTGTACTTTCTAGTCATCCTAGGGACTTAAGTAAGGTATGCCTGGATTAGTCTTGATGAGAACAGTATGAAGCTGATGTAATACTCAACCTTGGCACAGAAACCTAAGAGCCAGGCCCAAAAATATGGTTTTCAGTTTTTGTAGTGATTTTTTCAACAGGAAATCCCTACTAAAACCAAGTTTTGGCCTTCTGTAACCAAGCCATTGAGTCTGCAGACACTGTAATGGTATGGAACTCTTGGCTAGCCTGTGGGAGATTCCCTCTTGCTGTAACAACTGACTGTTTATCCATACTGAACCAAATAATGGACATTTTCAAAAAATTAACCCCAAACCCCTAATTCTGCCAGAATTGTACTTTCTAGTCATCCTAGGGACTTAAGTAAGGTATGCCTGGATTAGTCTTGATAAGAACAGTATGAAGCTGATGTAATACTCAACCTTGGCACAGAAACCTAAGAGCCAGGCCCAAAAATATGGTTTTCAGTTTTTGTAGTGATTTTTTCAACAGGAAATCCCTACTAAAACCAAGTTTTGGCCTTCTGTAACCAAGCCATTGAGTCTGCAGACACTGTAATGGTATGGAACTCTTGGCTAGCCTGTGGGAGATTCCCTCTTGCTGTAACAACTGACTGTTTATCCATACTGAACCAAATAATGGACGTTTTCAAAAAATTAACCCCAAACCCCTAATTCTGCCAGAATTGTACTTTCTAGTCATCCTAGGGACTTAAGTAAGGTATGCCTGGATTAGTCTTGATGAGAACAGTATGAAGCTGATGTAATACTCAACCTTGGCACAGAAACCTAAGAGCCAGGCCCAAAAATATGGTTTTCAGTTTTTGTAGTGATTTTTTCAACAGGAAATCCCTACTAAAACCAAGTTTTGGCCTTCTGTAACCAAGCCATTGAGTCTGCAGACACTGTAATGGTATGGAACTCTTGGCTAGCCTGTGGGAGATTCCCTCTTGCTGTAACAACTGACTGTTTATCCATACTGAACCAAATAATGGACGTTTTCAAAAAATTAACCCCAAACCCCTAATTCTGCCAGAATTGTACTTTCTAGTCATCCTAGGGACTTAAGTAAGGTATGCCTGGATTAGTCTTGATGAGAACAGTATGAAGCTGATGTAATACTCAACCTTGGCACAGAAACCTAAGAGCCAGGCCCAAAAATATGGTTTTCAGTTTTTGTAGTGATTTTTTCAACAGGAAATCCCTACTAAAACCAAGTTTTGGCCTTCTGTAACCAAGCCATTGAGTCTGCAGACACTGTAATGGTATGGAACTCTTGGCTAGCCTGTGGGAGATTCCCTCTTGCTGTAACAACTGACTGTTTATCCATACTGAACCAAATAATGGACATTTTCAAAAAATTAACCCCAAACCCCTAATTCTGCCAGAATTGTACTTTCTAGTCATCCTAGGGACTTAAGTAAGGTATGCCTGGATTAGTCTTGATAAGAACAGTATGAAGCTGATGTAATACTCAACCTTGGCACAGAAACCTAAGAGCCAGGCCCAAAAATATGGTTTTCAGTTTTTGTAGTGATTTTTTCAACAGTAAATCCCTACTAAAACCAAGTTTTGGCCTTCTGTAACCAAGCCATTGAGTCTGCAGACACTGTAATGGTATGGAACTCTTGGCTAGCCTGTGGGAGATTCCCTCTTGCTGTAACAACTGACTGTTTATCCATACTGAACCAAATAATGGACGTTTTCAAAAAATTAACCCCAAACCCCTAATTCTGCCAGAATTGTACTTTCTAGTCATCCTAGGGACTTAAGTAAGGTATGCCTGGATTAGTCTTGATGAGAACAGTATGAAGCTGATGTAATACTCAACCTTGGCACAGAAACCTAAGAGCCAGGCCCAAAAATATGGTTTTCAGTTTTTGTAGTGATTTTTTCAACAGGAAATCCCTACTAAAACCAAGTTTTGGCCTTCTGTAACCAAGCCATTGAGTCTGCAGACACTGTAATGGTATGGAACTCTTGGCTAGCCTGTGGGAGATTCCCTCTTGCTGTAACAACTGACTGTTTATCCATACTGAACCAAATAATGGACATTTTCAAAAAATTAACCCCAAACCCCTAATTCTGCCAGAATTGTACTTTCTAGTCATCCTAGGGACTTAAGTAAGGTATGCCTGGATTAGTCTTGATAAGAACAGTATGAAGCTGATGTAATACTCAACCTTGGCACAGAAACCTAAGAGCCAGGCCCAAAAATATGGTTTTCAGTTTTTGTAGTGATTTTTTCAACAGGAAATCCCTACTAAAACCAAGTTTTGGCCTTCTGTAACCAAGCCATTGAGTCTGCAGACACTGTAATGGTATGGAACTCTTGGCTAGCCTGTGGGAGATTCCCTCTTGCTGTAACAACTGACTGTTTATCCATACTGAACCAAATAATGGACGTTTTCAAAAAATTAACCCCAAACCCCTAATTCTGCCAGAATTGTACTTTCTAGTCATCCTAGGGACTTAAGTAAGGTATGCCTGGATTAGTCTTGATGAGAACAGTATGAAGCTGATGTAATACTCAACCTTGGCACAGAAACCTAAGAGCCAGGCCCAAAAATATGGTTTTCAGTTTTTGTAGTGATTTTTTCAACAGGAAATCCCTACTAAAACCAAGTTTTGGCCTTCTGTAACCAAGCCATTGAGTCTGCAGACACTGTAATGGTATGGAACTCTTGGCTAGCCTGTGGGAGATTCCCTCTTGCTGTAACAACTGACTGTTTATCCATACTGAACCAAATAATGGACGTTTTCAAAAAATTAACCCCAAACCCCTAATTCTGCCAGAATTGTACTTTCTAGTCATCCTAGGGACTTAAGTAAGGTATGCCTGGATTAGTCTTGATGAGAACAGTATGAAGCTGATGTAATACTCAACCTTGGCACAGAAACCTAAGAGCCAGGCCCAAAAATATGGTTTTCAGTTTTTGTAGTGATTTTTTCAACAGGAAATCCCTACTAAAACCAAGTTTTGGCCTTCTGTAACCAAGCCATTGAGTCTGCAGACACTGTAATGGTATGGAACTCTTGGCTAGCCTGTGGGAGATTCCCTCTTGCTGTAACAACTGACTGTTTATCCATACTGAACCAAATAATGGACGTTTTCAAAAAATTAACCCCAAACCCCTAATTCTGCCAGAATTGTACTTTCTAGTCATCCTAGGGACTTAAGTAAGGTATGCCTGGATTAGTCTTGATGAGAACAGTATGAAGCTGATGTAATACTCAACCTTGGCACAGAAACCTAAGAGCCAGGCCCAAAAATATGGTTTTCAGTTTTTGTAGTGATTTTTTCAACAGGAAATCCCTACTAAAACCAAGTTTTGGCCTTCTGTAACCAAGCCATTGAGTCTGCAGACACTGTAATGGTATGGAACTCTTGGCTAGCCTGTGGGAGATTCCCTCTTGCTGTAACAACTGACTGTTTATCCATACTGAACCAAATAATGGACGTTTTCAAAAAATTAACCCCAAACCCCTAATTCTGCCAGAATTGTACTTTCTAGTCATCCTAGGGACTTAAGTAAGGTATGCCTGGATTAGTCTTGATGAGAACAGTATGAAGCTGATGTAATACTCAACCTTGGCACAGAAACCTAAGAGCCAGGCCCAAAAATATGGTTTTCAGTTTTTGTAGTGATTTTTTCAACAGGAAATCCCTACTAAAACCAAGTTTTGGCCTTCTGTAACCAAGCCATTGAGTCTGCAGACACTGTAATGGTATGGAACTCTTGGCTAGCCTGTGGGAGATTCCCTCTTGCTGTAACAACTGACTGTTTATCCATACTGAACCAAATAATGGACATTTTCAAAAAATTAACCCCAAACCCCTAATTCTGCCAGAATTGTACTTTCTAGTCATCCTAGGGACTTAAGTAAGGTATGCCTGGATTAGTCTTGATAAGAACAGTATGAAGCTGATGTAATACTCAACCTTGGCACAGAAACCTAAGAGCCAGGCCCAAAAATATGGTTTTCAGTTTTTGTAGTGATTTTTTCAACAGGAAATCCCTACTAAAACCAAGTTTTGGCCTTCTGTAACCAAGCCATTGAGTCTGCAGACACTGTAATGGTATGGAACTCTTGGCTAGCCTGTGGGAGATTCCCTCTTGCTGTAACAACTGACTGTTTATCCATACTGAACCAAATAATGGACGTTTTCAAAAAATTAACCCCAAACCCCTAATTCTGCCAGAATTGTACTTTCTAGTCATCCTAGGGACTTAAGTAAGGTATGCCTGGATTAGTCTTGATGAGAACAGTATGAAGCTGATGTAATACTCAACCTTGGCACAGAAACCTAAGAGCCAGGCCCAAAAATATGGTTTTCAGTTTTTGTAGTGATTTTTTCAACAGGAAATCCCTACTAAAACCAAGTTTTGGCCTTCTGTAACCAAGCCATTGAGTCTGCAGACACTGTAATGGTATGGAACTCTTGGCTAGCCTGTGGGAGATTCCCTCTTGCTGTAACAACTGACTGTTTATCCATACTGAACCAAATAATGGACGTTTTCAAAAAATTAACCCCAAACCCCTAATTCTGCCAGAATTGTACTTTCTAGTCATCCTAGGGACTTAAGTAAGGTATGCCTGGATTAGTCTTGATGAGAACAGTATGAAGCTGATGTAATACTCAACCTTGGCACAGAAACCTAAGAGCCAGGCCCAAAAATATGGTTTTCAGTTTTTGTAGTGATTTTTTCAACAGGAAATCCCTACTAAAACCAAGTTTTGGCCTTCTGTAACCAAGCCATTGAGTCTGCAGACACTGTAATGGTATGGAACTCTTGGCTAGCCTGTGGGAGATTCCCTCTTGCTGTAACAACTGACTGTTTATCCATACTGAACCAAATAATGGACATTTTCAAAAAATTAACCCCAAACCCCTAATTCTGCCAGAATTGTACTTTCTAGTCATCCTAGGGACTTAAGTAAGGTATGCCTGGATTAGTCTTGATAAGAACAGTATGAAGCTGATGTAATACTCAACCTTGGCACAGAAACCTAAGAGCCAGGCCCAAAAATATGGTTTTCAGTTTTTGTAGTGATTTTTTCAACAGGAAATCCCTACTAAAACCAAGTTTTGGCCTTCTGTAACCAAGCCATTGAGTCTGCAGACACTGTAATGGTATGGAACTCTTGGCTAGCCTGTGGGAGATTCCCTCTTGCTGTAACAACTGACTGTTTATCCATACTGAACCAAATAATGGACGTTTTCAAAAAATTAACCCCAAACCCCTAATTCTGCCAGAATTGTACTTTCTAGTCATCCTAGGGACTTAAGTAAGGTATGCCTGGATTAGTCTTGATGAGAACAGTATGAAGCTGATGTAATACTCAACCTTGGCACAGAAACCTAAGAGCCAGGCCCAAAAATATGGTTTTCAGTTTTTGTAGTGATTTTTTCAACAGGAAATCCCTACTAAAACCAAGTTTTGGCCTTCTGTAACCAAGCCATTGAGTCTGCAGACACTGTAATGGTATGGAACTCTTGGCTAGCCTGTGGGAGATTCCCTCTTGCTGTAACAACTGACTGTTTATCCATACTGAACCAAATAATGGACGTTTTCAAAAAATTAACCCCAAACCCCTAATTCTGCCAGAATTGTACTTTCTAGTCATCCTAGGGACTTAAGTAAGGTATGCCTGGATTAGTCTTGATGAGAACAGTATGAAGCTGATGTAATACTCAACCTTGGCACAGAAACCTAAGAGCCAGGCCCAAAAATATGGTTTTCAGTTTTTGTAGTGATTTTTTCAACAGGAAATCCCTACTAAAACCAAGTTTTGGCCTTCTGTAACCAAGCCATTGAGTCTGCAGACACTGTAATGGTATGGAACTCTTGGCTAGCCTGTGGGAGATTCCCTCTTGCTGTAACAACTGACTGTTTATCCATACTGAACCAAATAATGGACGTTTTCAAAAAATTAACCCCAAACCCCTAATTCTGCCAGAATTGTACTTTCTAGTCATCCTAGGGACTTAAGTAAGGTATGCCTGGATTAGTCTTGATGAGAACAGTATGAAGCTGATGTAATACTCAACCTTGGCACAGAAACCTAAGAGCCAGGCCCAAAAATATGGTTTTCAGTTTTTGTAGTGATTTTTTCAACAGGAAATCCCTACTAAAACCAAGTTTTGGCCTTCTGTAACCAAGCCATTGAGTCTGCAGACACTGTAATGGTATGGAACTCTTGGCTAGCCTGTGGGAGATTCCCTCTTGCTGTAACAACTGACTGTTTATCCATACTGAACCAAATAATGGACGTTTTCAAAAAATTAACCCCAAACCCCTAATTCTGCCAGAATTGTACTTTCTAGTCATCCTAGGGACTTAAGTAAGGTATGCCTGGATTAGTCTTGATGAGAACAGTATGAAGCTGATGTAATACTCAACCTTGGCACAGAAACCTAAGAGCCAGGCCCAAAAATATGGTTTTCAGTTTTTGTAGTGATTTTTTCAACAGGAAATCCCTACTAAAACCAAGTTTTGGCCTTCTGTAACCAAGCCATTGAGTCTGCAGACACTGTAATGGTATGGAACTCTTGGCTAGCCTGTGGGAGATTCCCTCTTGCTGTAACAACTGACTGTTTATCCATACTGAACCAAATAATGGACATTTTCAAAAAATTAACCCCAAACCCCTAATTCTGCCAGAATTGTACTTTCTAGTCATCCTAGGGACTTAAGTAAGGTATGCCTGGATTAGTCTTGATAAGAACAGTATGAAGCTGATGTAATACTCAACCTTGGCACAGAAACCTAAGAGCCAGGCCCAAAAATATGGTTTTCAGTTTTTGTAGTGATTTTTTCAACAGGAAATCCCTACTAAAACCAAGTTTTGGCCTTCTGTAACCAAGCCATTGAGTCTGCAGACACTGTAATGGTATGGAACTCTTGGCTAGCCTGTGGGAGATTCCCTCTTGCTGTAACAACTGACTGTTTATCCATACTGAACCAAATAATGGACGTTTTCAAAAAATTAACCCCAAACCCCTAATTCTGCCAGAATTGTACTTTCTAGTCATCCTAGGGACTTAAGTAAGGTATGCCTGGATTAGTCTTGATGAGAACAGTATGAAGCTGATGTAATACTCAACCTTGGCACAGAAACCTAAGAGCCAGGCCCAAAAATATGGTTTTCAGTTTTTGTAGTGATTTTTTCAACAGGAAATCCCTACTAAAACCAAGTTTTGGCCTTCTGTAACCAAGCCATTGAGTCTGCAGACACTGTAATGGTATGGAACTCTTGGCTAGCCTGTGGGAGATTCCCTCTTGCTGTAACAACTGACTGTTTATCCATACTGAACCAAATAATGGACGTTTTCAAAAAATTAACCCCAAACCCCTAATTCTGCCAGAATTGTACTTTCTAGTCAAAGGTCAAAGTTGGGGTTTTACGTCCCGTTCAACAGCCAGGGTCATATTGGGACAGGTCCTCAGAATTGCCACTTGTGGGACTCGAACCCACAGAGGTGACAGCCTATGATTAGATGCCAAACTTGCTAACCACTAGGCCACTGAGGACCTCGTACTTTCTAGTCATCCTAGGGACTTAAGTAAGGTATGCCTGGATTAGTCTTGATGAGAACAGTATGAAGCTGATGTAATACTCAACCTTGGCACAGAAACCTAAGAGCCAGGCCCAAAAATATGGTTTTCAGTTTTTGTAGTGATTTTTTCAACAGGAAATCCCTACTAAAACCAAGTTTTGGCCTTCTGTAACCAAGCCATTGAGTCTGCAGACACTGTAATGGTATGGAACTCTTGGCTAGCCTGTGGGAGATTCCCTCTTGCTGTAACAACTGACTGTTTATCCATACTGAACCAAATAATGGACGTTTTCAAAAAATTAACCCCAAACCCCTAATTCTGCCAGAATTGTACTTTCTAGTCATCCTAGGGACTTAAGTAAGGTATGCCTGGATTAGTCTTGATGAGAACAGTATGAAGCTGATGTAATACTCAACCTTGGCACAGAAACCTAAGAGCCAGGCCCAAAAATATGGTTTTCAGTTTTTGTAGTGATTTTTTCAACAGGAAATCCCTACTAAAACCAAGTTTTGGCCTTCTGTAACCAAGCCATTGAGTCTGCAGACACTGTAATGGTATGGAACTCTTGGCTAGCCTGTGGGAGATTCCCTCTTGCTGTAACAACTGACTGTTTATCCATACTGAACCAAATAATGGACGTTTTCAAAAAATTAACCCCAAACCCCTAATTCTGCCAGAATTGTACTTTCTAGTCATCCTAGGGACTTAAGTAAGGTATGCCTGGATTAGTCTTGATGAGAACAGTATGAAGCTGATGTAATACTCAACCTTGGCACAGAAACCTAAGAGCCAGGCCCAAAAATATGGTTTTCAGTTTTTGTAGTGATTTTTTCAACAGGAAATCCCTACTAAAACCAAGTTTTGGCCTTCTGTAACCAAGCCATTGAGTCTGCAGACACTGTAATGGTATGGAACTCTTGGCTAGCCTGTGGGAGATTCCCTCTTGCTGTAACAACTGACTGTTTATCCATACTGAACCAAATAATGGACGTTTTCAAAAAATTAACCCCAAACCCCTAATTCTGCCAGAATTGTACTTTCTAGTCATCCTAGGGACTTAAGTAAGGTATGCCTGGATTAGTCTTGATGAGAACAGTATGAAGCTGATGTAATACTCAACCTTGGCACAGAAACCTAAGAGCCAGGCCCAAAAATATGGTTTTCAGTTTTTGTAGTGATTTTTTCAACAGGAAATCCCTACTAAAACCAAGTTTTGGCCTTCTGTAACCAAGCCATTGAGTCTGCAGACACTGTAATGGTATGGAACTCTTGGCTAGCCTGTGGGAGATTCCCTCTTGCTGTAACAACTGACTGTTTATCCATACTGAACCAAATAATGGACATTTTCAAAAAATTAACCCCAAACCCCTAATTCTGCCAGAATTGTACTTTCTAGTCATCCTAGGGACTTAAGTAAGGTATGCCTGGATTAGTCTTGATAAGAACAGTATGAAGCTGATGTAATACTCAACCTTGGCACAGAAACCTAAGAGCCAGGCCCAAAAATATGGTTTTCAGTTTTTGTAGTGATTTTTTCAACAGGAAATCCCTACTAAAACCAAGTTTTGGCCTTCTGTAACCAAGCCATTGAGTCTGCAGACACTGTAATGGTATGGAACTCTTGGCTAGCCTGTGGGAGATTCCCTCTTGCTGTAACAACTGACTGTTTATCCATACTGAACCAAATAATGGACGTTTTCAAAAAATTAACCCCAAACCCCTAATTCTGCCAGAATTGTACTTTCTAGTCATCCTAGGGACTTAAGTAAGGTATGCCTGGATTAGTCTTGATGAGAACAGTATGAAGCTGATGTAATACTCAACCTTGGCACAGAAACCTAAGAGCCAGGCCCAAAAATATGGTTTTCAGTTTTTGTAGTGATTTTTTCAACAGGAAATCCCTACTAAAACCAAGTTTTGGCCTTCTGTAACCAAGCCATTGAGTCTGCAGACACTGTAATGGTATGGAACTCTTGGCTAGCCTGTGGGAGATTCCCTCTTGCTGTAACAACTGACTGTTTATCCATACTGAACCAAATAATGGACGTTTTCAAAAAATTAACCCCAAACCCCTAATTCTGCCAGAATTGTACTTTCTAGTCATCCTAGGGACTTAAGTAAGGTATGCCTGGATTAGTCTTGATGAGAACAGTATGAAGCTGATGTAATACTCAACCTTGGCACAGAAACCTAAGAGCCAGGCCCAAAAATATGGTTTTCAGTTTTTGTAGTGATTTTTTCAACAGGAAATCCCTACTAAAACCAAGTTTTGGCCTTCTGTAACCAAGCCATTGAGTCTGCAGACACTGTAATGGTATGGAACTCTTGGCTAGCCTGTGGGAGATTCCCTCTTGCTGTAACAACTGACTGTTTATCCATACTGAACCAAATAATGGACGTTTTCAAAAAATTAACCCCAAACCCCTAATTCTGCCAGAATTGTACTTTCTAGTCATCCTAGGGACTTAAGTAAGGTATGCCTGGATTAGTCTTGATGAGAACAGTATGAAGCTGATGTAATACTCAACCTTGGCACAGAAACCTAAGAGCCAGGCCCAAAAATATGGTTTTCAGTTTTTGTAGTGATTTTTTCAACAGGAAATCCCTACTAAAACCAAGTTTTGGCCTTCTGTAACCAAGCCATTGAGTCTGCAGACACTGTAATGGTATGGAACTCTTGGCTAGCCTGTGGGAGATTCCCTCTTGCTGTAACAACTGACTGTTTATCCATACTGAACCAAATAATGGACATTTTCAAAAAATTAACCCCAAACCCCTAATTCTGCCAGAATTGTACTTTCTAGTCATCCTAGGGACTTAAGTAAGGTATGCCTGGATTAGTCTTGATAAGAACAGTATGAAGCTGATGTAATACTCAACCTTGGCACAGAAACCTAAGAGCCAGGCCCAAAAATATGGTTTTCAGTTTTTGTAGTGATTTTTTCAACAGGAAATCCCTACTAAAACCAAGTTTTGGCCTTCTGTAACCAAGCCATTGAGTCTGCAGACACTGTAATGGTATGGAACTCTTGGCTAGCCTGTGGGAGATTCCCTCTTGCTGTAACAACTGACTGTTTATCCATACTGAACCAAATAATGGACGTTTTCAAAAAATTAACCCCAAACCCCTAATTCTGCCAGAATTGTACTTTCTAGTCATCCTAGGGACTTAAGTAAGGTATGCCTGGATTAGTCTTGATGAGAACAGTATGAAGCTGATGTAATACTCAACCTTGGCACAGAAACCTAAGAGCCAGGCCCAAAAATATGGTTTTCAGTTTTTGTAGTGATTTTTTCAACAGGAAATCCCTACTAAAACCAAGTTTTGGCCTTCTGTAACCAAGCCATTGAGTCTGCAGACACTGTAATGGTATGGAACTCTTGGCTAGCCTGTGGGAGATTCCCTCTTGCTGTAACAACTGACTGTTTATCCATACTGAACCAAATAATGGACGTTTTCAAAAAATTAACCCCAAACCCCTAATTCTGCCAGAATTGTACTTTCTAGTCATCCTAGGGACTTAAGTAAGGTATGCCTGGATTAGTCTTGATGAGAACAGTATGAAGCTGATGTAATACTCAACCTTGGCACAGAAACCTAAGAGCCAGGCCCAAAAATATGGTTTTCAGTTTTTGTAGTGATTTTTTCAACAGGAAATCCCTACTAAAACCAAGTTTTGGCCTTCTGTAACCAAGCCATTGAGTCTGCAGACACTGTAATGGTATGGAACTCTTGGCTAGCCTGTGGGAGATTCCCTCTTGCTGTAACAACTGACTGTTTATCCATACTGAACCAAATAATGGACGTTTTCAAAAAATTAACCCCAAACCCCTAATTCTGCCAGAATTGTACTTTCTAGTCATCCTAGGGACTTAAGTAAGGTATGCCTGGATTAGTCTTGATGAGAACAGTATGAAGCTGATGTAATACTCAACCTTGGCACAGAAACCTAAGAGCCAGGCCCAAAAATATGG